>APFE031053670.1:8261-35761 GCA_000404065.3 Pinus taeda
GTCAGGCCAGGCCGCATGTGCTACCACTTTACATCCCCGATAAGTTACTTGCCAAGGAAGTAGCTTATCAAATCAATGTTGATGGGGTTACTCAGACCCTGAAAAGAGCGAAAAAACATGTTTGGCCCTCGTTTCCCTTACCAATTGGAATTTATACCCTGCATGATATCAAACATGCAGGGAAGGAAGCTGGGAAAATGAATTTGCTCACTCTGGCTACTCTGCCAAGCAGGCAGTATGATCCGAGGAAGATCGCTTACAATGCGCTCGACCAGGGCAAATTGGCCAAGGTCGAGCACAAAGAAGACAGATTCGAGGATTTGTTTGCATTGGCCGAATCGTTGTATCAAGTTAAGTCGCTTGCCAGAAATGTGCATAACGATGAAGGGCTAGTCGAATTTAACAGAATTAGAGAACAAAGGTTGCAAACTCTGCCTCTAGACCTGTTAGCGACTGTTCTGACGACAACCAAATCAAGCGAGCCTAAACAGCGAAGTAATACGCCACCTCCTACTACATCAAAGCAACAGGAGGAAGTGCATAGCCAGCGGCAGGAAGTAATCCATAAAAATGTGCAGCGACAAGAAGAAAACTAGGCGAAAGCCCAAGAAGAGAGCAACTCTAAAAATAATAATGATATACTAGTTGATCCGAATTTGCTCCAACAATGGTAGCAATTCAGTACAATTATTAGCAACCTAAAGTGCTCGAAAGATGATGAGGTTTCTAAAGAAAGCGACACGCAAGAAGTGACATCAAAACCGGTTTCGGGCGAAACCAGCGGCCTACCCAAATCAAAAGAAACAGAGATAATTCCTAAAGATCCAATGGGAGAAATCGTTTTGCAAATTGAAGAGATTCCCTCTTTGGATGTATTTTATAGCCCTAAGCATAAAGCTGTTGTGAAGCGACAGAGGAAAAGGAGAAGAGCTGATCAACCTTCCTCATTCCCTGAATTAACCGTAACGGGCAATGTTGTGTGGAAAGAGGAATTCAACCCCTCCGATGACTTAACCAAGCTATCGCAATTCGCTGGAGCATATTCAGTGGCAACCATTGATAAAGCATCGGAGGTAAGTAGTTTATTGAAGGCCAAGGACCAAGACATCTCTTTGCTACAGGCAAGATTATCAGAAGTTCAGCAGAAGGCAGAACAGGCGGAGCAAGAATTGCTAGTACAGCAACAGAACAATAATCAGCTGACCAAGCAATTACAAGAGCAAAAGCAGAGGATTGATGAAAGCGCAATCCAAAGGAAAAGGGAGTTATCGGTGGCACTGGAGCAATTAAGAATATCAACTGAGGGAACAATGAAAGCAAAAGATGAGCAAATCGCTCAATTGACCACCCAAATTGAGCAAATGAGAAAGCTCCCTCAGGTAGACGAATTCAAAGCAGAAGCGCTTCAGTGAAATAAGGCATTGATTAATCAGGTTAAGCTACTATGTCAGCAGATTACACAAGCAGAACCATTGTGCGAGTTGGTAGCATCCATAAGCAAAAAGGTAGAAAAAGCAAGGACCGATTTGGATCAGGCTGAAGAAACACTGACAAACTTTATAGAATGGCAGGATTCCGATATAGGCCGGGCGACTAATCTACCGAGAATTCTGGAATCGCACAAAGAAATATTATTCAAAGAATGGCAATCGCAACTAATGAAGGCAGAAAGAGCAATTTCTAGATGCAAAACAACCACTGGAAATTTGGTTGAATTAGTAAATAATACACTTTATTTGTCTAATATGATTTCCCAATGTACTCCAGGTCAATTAACAGCGAAAAAGATGTTGGAGCACTCATGCTACCCGAAGCTGGAGAAAAACGGAAGATTAATCGTTGGAATCAACAGTTTAACATGGGATGCTTATTGGTTCTTCTTAATCAAGCCATACAGCCAAAGAGCCGCCTTGAAGTGCCTTACAGATGCTGTCGGGTATATTATACCCGACATTCAGGATGCCACCTTCGCTGCCCAATTCAGGCCTCAACAGACCGCCAGAAGTGGAGCCGATGCTTGCGATAAGCCAGCTCAGGTTTAAAGGCAAACAACCTGAGTCATGATTCACATCGCCGACTGCCAGATCGCCCCTAAGAAATAGATCGCATTTACTGATACCAATTTAGTAGGATTTTGTTTCATAGATTTTTTTAGCTTAGTAGTATTTATAGACCCTTTCATGCATTTAGAAAGGGTCGTAAAGTTTTGTATATGACTAAAACCCTGAAGTTGCACTATTGTACTTCAGGGATATTCTTTTATAAAACTAGACCAATCATTCTGATTTTGATAAGGAATCTTTTATGCAAATGTGCACTACTGTCTTGTTTGAAAGTATTTCTGCGTTGAAGGAAGAATTTCAAATAGCGATTGATATTGGGATTGATTAGTAGCTCATATGGTACTATTATCTATGTCTGTACTCATTCTTGTTATATGGATTGTCATTTGATCGCTTTTGCTATTATCGCATATATATATGTGTTTTAACAGCATCCTTTATGCATTCCACTATTGGCTGTTTATAGTATGCTTTTCTTCCAATCATGTATGTATCGATGATATAAATGATAAATGCAGTAATCTTGTGTTAAATCACTTTGTTTAACTATTTAGATGAAGTAATCTTTGAATGAATATCTATGTTTATTTTACAGATTCATCTACATGCCTGTAAATAGACAAATATCATTAAACGCTGCATTTACAAAGAATAATGGTTCCCGGGATTAGTATTAGTTCTCTTATTTTTTTGATAGATTAAGTTATTCACCTATCATTAGAACAGACCACCCATCACTAATCCACCCCTTTTATTCATTATTGGGAAACTGGTCCCATTATATCCAGTCGGAGCCACCATCCCAAACGGAAAAGGAGCTGTACTAAGGTCCAGACCGGGTGGTTATCCCCCAATGTTGTCGCAGCAATTTTCGGGCCATCAACAGGACACCAGTTCACGGTTGGACCAAAGCTTCCCTTACAGACGGTTCGTATCTTTCGTTAGGACTTCATCGCCCAAAGGTTGTAATAAAGCACAAATAAAATGGACATAAGACAGACCAAGTGGTGTAGTGTCACAAGTCTCTTCAAATTTCAGCGACATACTCTATTCAAAAGCCAGATCGTAGTAGTTGGAAACACTTATTTCCGAAAACAAAAATAGTAATATATCAAACAAACAAAATGAATGTGAACAAAAATAGTAAGCAGAATCAAACAAAGAGAAAGCAAAGATAATAAGTAAAACCAACCAAATGAAAATATCAAGTAGCAAGCAGACTATGTACATGGCGTGGGCGTAGCCCGGCCTATTGAAACTATTGTTTGAGGACTTGGCCTTTGACAGGAAGATTATCAATCCTCTCATCAAGTGATTGCAAATGATATGTACATGAAAATATCAAGTAGCAAGCAGACTATGTACATGGCGTGGGTGTAGCCCGGCCTATTGAAACTATTGTTTGAGGACTTGGCCTTTGACAGGAAGATTATCAATCCTCCCATCAAGTGATTGCAAATGATATGTGTGTAAGCCAAGTTTCTCATGGACCAGTGCTGGTCCAACGGGCTCTGCTACCAGAACCTAGTGGCATTGCAAAAGACCTTCAAGTGAAGACAACACCATTGTTTCAAGTACTGTGTGCAACATGGGCTCGGATGATGGCACGGGGTAGTTGTTTTTATTCCGGAAAGGATTCAAGTTTCTGATGTCAATGCATAAGCAGATCTTCCTAGATTTCTTATGTTCAAGATTTGAATTAGAAAACCAAGTATGATGATAAACTTTGCAAGTAATCCAAACACTTAAAATGTTAGTCAATCTTTTTGAAAAAAGGAGGAAAAACAACATGTATGTGTTACCTATTCTTTATTGCAATGGCTTGTCTCTTCCTTTACCTAGAATATCATGTTGGATTACTCGGGTGAAATGGGTACTCAAGCCATCATCTACTCATGCAGACCCATCTCGATATTGTTCAATCAAGTGGTTAATAGTTGGTTGCTGCTGCAGTTTGTAACTTGTACTGAGATTGGCCGTCTTTGGATCATGGTGGGTTCCCAGGTTGCTCTATTCATTCATGGTGTTGGTCCTTCGTGTGTTCATCACGAGTGCTTCAACATCATAGTTTGTGACTTCAGACTTCAAAAAACTTGAAATCATGCATGGTTCATTGTTTTGGATGGTTGAGATACACTTGATCCTTGAGCCATTATGTGTTCCTGATTTGCCAAGACTCATGGCACACAACTTGTCTGTATATGGAATGTTCGATGTGTTGGTATTGCTACTACTACTGTTGTTTCTACTATTGATGCTATCAGAAAAAATAAATTGTACAAGTTTCATTATCATCAATTGGGCAAGGAAGAAATCCCAACTACTTGTCTGATGAGGTTGGGGTTGGTCGTGTAAGATAACACTCCAATGCCTTTTCGAGGAAGAAGTTGTCAAACATGAGTTATGTGAAGGCCAATGGTTCTTTCTCACCGTTAAGGGGAGTGACATTGTGTTTCATGTACCTCTTCGATAACACTCGGATTTGGTTGCATTTGCCCTTGTATGTAAGCCACATGTGAGACCAATCTGTGGCAAAGTATCCATCTAGCTTGCTGGACTAGTCTCTACTGAACAACAGAACATATGCTTCCAGTATGTCCACAACAACTATGTTGATGCACTAGTGGACACGATTGTCATGGGATAGTCGGATGATCACGTCTTGTAGTTCACTAATGGCTAGTACTAATTTCTTATCAAGTTGGATGATTCTCGTGGATGTTTCACTCCATCGTGCATTGATCTTCTTAACAATGGAGAGAGGCATGACATTGGATGCCGTGCTAGAATCAACCAAGCAGCTGTGGACATTGTAGTTGAAAATTTTGAATGAAAGCAAGAACAAGGGGCAACCTGAGTTTGCTTCTTCCATCTGGAGTGTATTGAGCACAGTGGATAGTGATCTGGGAGGTGTGCTTGCTCCCTTGTTGGTGGAGGTCGCGATGTCTATTGTTGTTTGTCCCAATGCGCACAGTAGGATATCTCGCTGACTATGGAATTTGGCTAGCTCAAACAAACTGATGTTTGCTCAAGTTTTCTTCATGTCATCGACTATGTTGTAACCTAGAGGTGGTAGATTCACTGAGGTATCCGGGTTGGAATGGATGCTTGTGTTGTCCAGCGGATTGTTCTGCAATTTTCTGCCCATGGATGTGCTCTTATCCACCATTGTCTTCCCGGACTTGATTTGTGTTTGTTGCTTTGAGGCAGTTGGTGGGTCGGCCTTCTTTATCAACTATCTCACCTTCTCTTGCATCTCCTCAAGTGTAGGGGGAGCCCCTTTACTCCTAATATGGTAACGATCATTTTGCTTTTGGGGCTGCTTCTCAGTGTCCATCTTTGAGACTACTTGCGAGCACTGGTATGCGTTCACCACATGCCCAGAACTTGGTGCTTCATTAGGTGCAACCTCTTCGTTATCATCAACGTCTTCTGGCTTCTCCTGTATGTCACCATCTGCATCGAGTGTATGAGTACATACAGAGGTAACAACTCGCTTCCAATCTGAACAAGAGTTCTTAGGGTGAAATTCTTCATGGAAGGAACAATCCTTAAGATCACTACATTGATCGAGTTGGAACATAGGCTTTTGTGCAAATTTGGAACCAAACTGGCTATTTCTTGATGAGCCGGTTGATGAATTGCTTCCCTGTCTCTGTCTGGGTGGATGACTATTTGCAAATGTGTCTGTCTTCCTTTGCTTGAGTTCGGACATTTTGGTGGGCAAGTTCTTAACAAGGTGAGTGAGGGTCTCAATGTCAGTTGCTTCCTTGTCTCTACCATTTCTCATCGTTTCTTGGGGATTTCTTCTTGCATCCTTGGAGTCTTTTGTTAGTTTGTCATCCTTGATGACTCCAATGGCGCGCAAGTTTTTCTCAATAGTAATAGCCTCTTTGCAGCTTTCTAAAATTGTTGGCTTCGCAGCTCGCTTAATGAACTACACAATGGTGGTTGGCAGTGCAGAGGTGTAATAGTCGACAGTGATGGAGTCATGAGGTTTGGTGTCTGTTGCAAACTTGTTCAAAATACGCATAAACCTTTGATTGAAATCTTTAACTTTCTCTTTTCCCTCCATCCTGAGGCTTCCCAATTCTTTGAGTAACATGGCTGGGGTCTTATCATCAGCAAACTTTTCAAGGAACATATGTTTGAAAGAACCCCAGTTTTGTATGGAGTTCGGTGGAAGGCTATCATACCAAGCAACTGCGCGGTTGTCCAAGGTACATGGAAACAATCTACATGATATGTCGTCATAACATACCTCAAGGGTCCGCAGCTGTAGGTAGAAGTTGTTTAAATGGTCTTCTGCCTTCACCATGCTGTCAGGGTTGAACTTGATGTTCATTTTCTCTGCTTGCCTCAGCATATTGTGGAGAACAATTGGGAGAGCCAATGGTCCCTGAGTCATCCATTCAAGACTTGGGTCAACCATCTCTTCATCCTCTTCATCATCTTCATCTTCTTCCTCTCCTTCAGAATCTGTTGGTTCTCAATCTGAGTCTGTCAGCTATTCTACACCTCCACTTCCTTCGTTGCCTACCCCTCCACCTCCTATATTAGAGTTTGATCCCAAGACCACAAGAGTGCCTTGTTCGTCTTCAAATAAGATTGGAGGTTCCTCTCCATCTTCAATAGCTTCTTCCAAACCTTCAAGAGTAGCATGGACTGCTTCATCCACCGATGATACAACAACCCCTATGGGAGTGGCTTTTGGCTTCTTAGATGTGTGTGGAAGATACTATATGCCTGGGATCAGTCCAACTGCTTTTGCGAACTGGCAAGTGATGGGATAGACAGAGCGAAGGTGTTGATATGAAATCTTGTGTTCAATTCTAGGAGGTGGGGAGTAAATAATTGTTGAGTCGTGAGAGAGGGAGTGCAAGTTACTACCTTGAGCAGATGGTTAATGAGTGAGTGTGAGGGGAATTTCAGCCATGTATAACTGGTTTCCCTCCTTTTAGCACCAGAAATGTTGACGGTGCTGGACCCGCCAACATTAAGGGGATCACCCCGATATGAAGTCCCAACTAGAACTCACACCATTTGGTGTGGGAGTCCCATCTGATATGATGACCCGGTTTCCATTGTCTTAAGGATTTGCTTCAACTCTTACTTGTCAACACAGGGGAGTGGTTTGCTTTGTCTTCGAGAAGTGAGGTTCGCGTGCCTGGTGAGTGTAAGTGTACTTGTGTCAATGGTTCTTTCACTATGAGGGGAAAAGGTGAAGGTGAGTTCTAGGTTGAAAGGGATCAGTCCCAACTCGGCTAGGAACACACAACACAAAGGACATACACAGCTTCCAGCAGAACAGTCCACTCGGATGAGGTAGTCACAACATACAAGGTAAGATAACACGTACAACACTCACGGACCAGTTTGAGACGAGTGCAACGGTTGTTACAGCAAGGTTCATGTGAAAGGTCTGTCTGATGTCTGGCAGAGCAGTCGACATGGATGGGACAGCATTAACAACATATACAACACATTTCCATTAATAGATTATGCATTACAACAAATGAATCAGTTCAAATGTAGAACACATGGTTAAAGCAACATGCATTACAAGTGTTAAATATCAGTCTTACAACACATACAATACATGTTTGAAAATGTGATGGCCTATTGACAGGCTTCTGAATTAAGCGAAAGTTCCAAGACACATCCTTACACCATACATCACTAACCACGTCATTGGGGCGTTGGAGCCACTACTTACTCCTCAAATAAAAGATTACAGACTCTCTTGGCTATGTGGGAGGAGCTGAGGTGAAAAGTCCTTTCATATACAGATGACGGGGGTATTTATAGCCAAGGGTGAAACTACCCTCTTGACTGTTCGACTTCCATGAATTTTCGACTTACATGACTCTATGTTCAACAAGTGGGTCTCTTGGACTTCCACGTTACATCACATTGATAGACAACAAGCCCATAGTGGAGATGTGGGCAACATGACTCATGAATTGACTCGACATGACTTGACAAGACAATGTTGATACATTCGTGTTGCTACTGGAGTGCATGTCGAGCTACAGTGCTGCTGAGTGATGGATGTCTTCATGGTGTATCACAGCTTCACCTCCACATGGCAAAGTGCGCAGAGTCTTCAATTGTACTTGGTTTGTTTGATGAATATTTAGCATGTTGTTCCATGCTTTCATGTTGGAAGGCTTGACAGGCTTACTTGTTCGTAAAGGTGCATGTTCGTCGCATTTGTCCGCTTCACATACTTCATTCATTCATATGCTTATGAACCTATCCATCTGCATGTGCTCCCTTTGTTCATCCCGCTCATCTCCTTGCCATGTTAGTTGGTGTACCTGTACTTGCAGTCACTCATGATGAGACGACATCAAATCCAAAACCTCCTAGTCTACAATGACACATGATCATTCGAGTGCGGGTGACCGGGAGAGGTAGCAAGGTTGTGATGTGGGATGATGGCTCCACGCAACTGCTAATGAAAATTGCGCAAGTCACTGAGAGATGGAGAAAGGTGATCCGAGTCGACAGTGACTGTTTACAAGGTCTCACTTGGCTGGGAGGCAAAATTGTGCAAATTTTGGGAGGGACAGTCCAGGCTGCAGGAGGGCAAGGCAAGCATGCTTTGCACATTTTCCGAAACGAACAATCAGAAGGGGCTGGATAGCCAGATTTGCACAATTTTCTAGAGGAACAGGTTGGGCTGCATGAAGGGTCAGAAGGTAGGGATTGCGCAATTTTTCTGGGGAATTGCTCGTGAGACTAGCAGCCAGAACTGCACAATTCCCAAAGGGAACTGTCAATTGGTTGTTGGGGTCATTGGCAACCAGAATTATGCAACTCCCAGAGGGAACTGCTAGTTAGCTGTTGGGGTCACTAGCAACCAGAACTACACAATTCCTATATGGAACTGCCAGTTGGCTGTTGGGGTCGCTAGCAACGAAAACTACGCAATTCCATAGGGAACTACCAGTTGACTACTGGAGTCACTAGTAACAGAAACTGCACAATTCCTGGAGGGAACAGACAGTCTACTGCTGGGAGCTGCTGGCTAGGAAAACTGTATTAAGGCCAGGAGGTCGGCCTGCTGATCATCTCTCTGCAATTTCTGAGCTGATCTGATTGATGGGCAGAGGGAGGGTTGCTCATAAGCACTGCGCAATTTTTGAGATGAGCAGTCGGTCGACTGCCCGGGTAGCTAGCATGAGGGTTGCTTGAGTTGCTTGCAGGCAACGCAGCTTGAAAGGACTAACTTGGTGCTTCTGAGCTGCTCTGGTTGACAGTCGATCGAGTCAAAAGTAGGGTGATGGTTCGGCTATCAGTGAGGAGTCTAGTTGTCATAACTTCAACAAGAATGACTAAGTGTGTGAACAGTCGAAAGATGCATAGGTGATCATATGAACACACACTCGCATGACTTGATGACGAAACGACCAAACCATCCAGATACACATGTTCAACATCATTGACCGATGGTACAAGCGACAAGCGTGATACTTGTGGTTGATCGTTCATGATCGAGAAAACACTTGTGCGACAATGAATGTGACTCTGTGTGTGAGTGCGACAAATGCTTTCATGGCGAACACAATAGACACATACGAAGTAAAGACTTTGAGCATAACCAGAACACGGTCGCAAGCATGACTTGGACATTAGCATGCAGAGACTTGGATGCAATGAACAAGCAAGGTGAATGTAAAGACTCACACGAGCTTAGGAAGTGAGCCCGAGTGTGTGCAATCATCAAGAGAAACTCTTCAGGGGAGGCTCCGAAATTGGTGCAAGCCAGAATTTTGGAGGGTGGTTGTAGCCGCTACAACATGGTGATGATCTTAAATTGGGGATTATACTAAAATACCTCACTGCACAAATAAATTAAATGAAAATGGTTCGTTTAATACTTTCCCCTCACAAGTAGTGACATAACATGCCTTAACATAGTGAAAAGGTGTAGTCTAAATATTTTACAATTTTAACCTTTTTTCAGACATGTTTTTTCTCACCAATTTTGATAAAAAGTCTAGTCAAAAATCATGAAATTGCATATCTCAGTCATTGATATTGCATAATTTGAGCACCTTGAGGGTTTTTGAGAGTGTTATGTTAATTTATGCATTCAAAATGTGATTTAAGCAATGTAAAGTAGTGATTTCACCAACAATTAAATTATTAGGTTTTGATGATAGGTTGGCTATAAGGACTTTTGGAAATAAACTATATTCAAAGTTTTGAACATTTAACATTTTGAGTGGACACTTTCCCATCATTAGGGACAAAATAAAATATTTGAATATATAGATTTTAACAGTTAATCATATTCTGATTGTGCAGACTTTCAGAGTTATTTCACTCAAAAAGTTGGACAATTCCAAACTCTAAACACAATTTATTTCCAAAAACTCTTATAGAAATACAAGTAACTATGAAAATCTAAACACTTAGATCCAATGATAATTATTCGAGAAAGTAAAAAATGTTGGACATTTAACTTGTCCAAATGAAAATGCTTATGTTAATAATTTACATCAAGAATCATTGACCCTTGTAATTACTTTAAAAAATATCATTTAAGATGAAAATTATGGGCTCTAGTCAGTTGTCCATATAAAAGTGTCCGTGTTAATGAATCACTCTCAAGAACCAAAGAACCATTTTTATGCATATAATGAGACTTTCACTTTTAAATATATTGCAAAATAAAACAAGAAGGGTGAATTATATTCCATCATCATTTCTTCTTCGTTTTTCCATATAACGAAGCACCTTATCCTTTTAATGGTTCACGATCATTCAACGACGAAGATTGAAGCCATTACACCAATCTACTTAATATAAACTCATCATGTCACTTACAATAATTAAACATGGGTGGGGAGAATAAATCACATTCCTCCCAACTACTTAAGTTAAATCCAATTAACAAATTCAACCCTTGTAAATAATTATATATATTTCTCATGCATTAAAAATTGTCACATATAATGATTTGGAGCAACATAAGATTTTAATATAATGTAGTCATAAATCATAATGGAGAGTCACAAAGAATTAAATTAGATAATAATAAAAAAATCAAATTTAATAAAAATTTGGGAAATTATAATTTAGAACATATTTTTTTTGTCCTTCATTTTTAACTAATTCTAAAAAAAACTAAATCATAAATTAAAAAAAAATCTAATCTATAATAAGACTTTATTAAAAGAATAAAATTACTATACATTTATATAGCTTTTGAATAATTGTCTTCAATAATAAAACAATGATAAAAATATTGATCATGTGAAGTAGATAGAAGGGTTGTGGTTGTGTAGAATGGATGAAGAGCAACTGCTTGATTATGAGTCAGATGAGGACACGGAAGGTGTGTTCTGGTCTGGGCCACCAGGTGTTTTATGTGATCAATTCAAATCGGTGCTCGACAATGATTAGAAAGTAAAGGAGTCATCAATGAAGGAGGGTAGGGGAGAATGTGTTGAAGTTGTAACTTTGTTTAGTCTTCATGATTTATCATTGAAATATTTATTATATTTTTGTCAAAGCATATTCTTCACGCTTAGAGAGTCGCAAAGAGCTACAAATAATTTTTTTTTGTCAAAAGAAAACGTACTTGAGTTATGTCCCATTTGGACATTTGTAAGAAAAAGGAATTTGAATTTTATGTTGAGTCATTAGTCTACAAGTTGACCAAATCAGTCGCCCCTCTAGAGTGACACCCATTTGACCCTCCTCGACAACTATACAAGGAATAGTTGAACTAACTTGATGGACGTTCATTCATCACATTACAGAACATCTTTTGCACCTAATGAAGAAGAAGAAGGGTGAAGTAAAAGGAGAGAGAAGAGGAAGTCAAACCCTAAGAAGAATATTCTTTGTTGACTGAATTTCAAATTCACTATAGTTTGCTTGTTTGAAGAGGCCAAAGTTTTCTGAGCTACTACAGGCCAAATTTCAACCCCCCTATTGCATGACCAAAATTTTATGTGTTTGACCAGTTCGGAGCAGATTTGACCAACATTGACTTTGACTCTTGGAGGTGACTTGAAGGAGGAAAGGATTTGGCATCTTAATGGTAGTTTGGTCTTGGTCTTGGTCTTGGTCTTGGATATCTCTCATTTTGATTTGATTTTATAACACAAGGATTGTTGGGATTTCCTTCTGTGGATTTTGCCCTAGCCTCTGGCCTAATTTCTTCTATTCCTTGTCTCATTGTGATATTTATGTTTTGAAAAATTGTATAATTTGCTTGATGAAGAAGACATAAGAAGTAATAAGAAAAAAAAATCTAATATTCACAAGTAATTCTCAAGAAGAGGAATCAAGCATTAAACTACACTTCACTTGGTTTCTCAACAAAATGTTTTGTGTAGGAATTTCAAGTGACAGATATAGGTGTGTTATCCTTAGCTACGATTGTTGTTTGTTTAGGCATGGGGTTGGAGTGGAACTCGAATTAGGGTCATGGATCTCAAGAGGTTGTTTCTTAGGCTAAGGTTGTGCTCAATTAGTGCCGTTATCCTCTCCCCTTATCGATTGTGGGGTGCCTGTCCATAATGAGTTGTCGATGGATGGGATTTCCATTCAACCCCATTCTCATCAAGTGGTTTTGACATTCTTAACACCTTTTCCTCTTCTTGATGGTTTCTTGAGGAAGACTTCATACAAAATATTCCTTTTGTTATGGCCAAGAATGTATCTTTAGGGTGGGGGGGATGGCAACCCTTTAGTGGGTGGAAGTAGTTTTTTCAACGCGTTGTTGGAGTCATATAGTGCAGAGAAAGTTCACTCTTCAACAGGTTTGGTCAAGCCCTGTAAACATCCTTCATGGTGGTTTGAAAACTAGGGGGAGGTTTTAGTTTCTCCAGGAGACAAAGGGACATGAAGTAAGAGAAAGTAGAGAAAATGTTTGAGGTTATAGAGTGAGTACCCAAAGTTGAATATGGGGGAGGACGTTCTAATGGAATTGGTTTTTGATCTGGCTAAAAAGGTGGTGGTGGATCATGTGAGGGTTGCAAATTCAATTTTAAAACCCTGTCAGAATGGGTCGAATATACCTTAAGCTAACATGTTCAGAAAACCCTTGATGTATGTTTGCTAGCAAAAGGATGGTTTTAGCTAAAATTCCAATCTTCAAAGGAGGCTCTATAGTTTTCACAACAATTTTGGAGCTTGGATTCAGCTCTTGTGGTTTTCAAAAGACGAGCATCTCTCTTTAACCTGAGAAAAAAGCAAATGGACATTATCTCCATCTAGGTTCGTCCTCCAGGCCTTCCCTCTTAGCGCTAGAGTCCCATAATCCTTTAGGATATTGCAAACTCCTTGGGATCTTTCTTGAAAGCCGACATGTATTATTTGGAGATGGGTGATAGATCGATAACACACGTTCTTTTTAACATAGATATGAGAGAAACGTTGGCAAATGAAATGGATAGTAGGGTTGGAATGGCAGACATGCAAGTGCTTGACTACAAAGGGATGCCAACAATGCCATAAATATGGGCATTTAGTGAACAATGTTGACTTCCTCTTGTTGCACTAAAAATTGTCAGCTTGACATTCTGCAATCTGTGTGAGTCCATTACCTCTCATACTTTCCTCCTTTGCAAGTCTTAAGCCTCAGTTCCTCATATCAAGCCTTGAAAATAAGAGAAATCCCTCAAAAGTCTCTAAAACTCTGGTTTCGCACTTCCTCTTTGCATTATCTGCAGTCCCACACCTAATGGTCATGTCTCCCGCGCACCTGACTGCTCTATCTCTGTGTTATGGGTGCGGACCCCTATAAAAGTTAAAAAGGCGTGAGTACATTCTAAAAACTCACTTTCAGTCATTTCTAGAAGCTTTTGGAAGGAATCTTGAGGTGGCAAGTTCGCTCTCTTAAGGTTCATGCATCCCATACCTTAAGGAGCTAACCCCTTGATGTGAGGAGCTTATCCCTTTCAAGGAGGATTCTATCCCTTCATAGGTGGACCTGTAACCTCCTTCCCTGCACTATAAAATGAAGCATTGGGCTAGTTATTGAGGAGGTTAGAAGCTGAATATTTTTGAGGTGAAATGTTTTTGGAACTTAGTCTTCTTAGTTGAGTTTTTATGAGGAGAGATTACATACCTCTATGGTCTCATTTGGAAGAGTGCAAGGCTTGTCAAAGTAAAGGAAATTCTTGTTTCAGACCCCAGGAAGAGCTTGTTCAACATCAAGGCTGAAAAGGTTGTAAGGTTCTTCTACTTCAAAGTTAATACAAATAAGTTTGTTTTTTTCAATAAGTTGTTGGTTCATGGTTTATTTTATGGATTCCTTGATCACCATAATAGACATGATTTATGATATCTATTATGCAGGTGCTATTTGATGTTTGTTTGTTTGTGATTGCAGGTTCTCAAGGGTAACTCTTTCGAACGATTGAAGGATGGCTACTACGAACAAGCGTTGGATCTAAGGTACGGTCTTAACACCTCTATAGTTTTTATACAAATCGCATATGTCTAGAGAAAGATAGATTTGTTTATCTGTTTGTTGCTAGACTATCTTATGATACTAGGGAGATCGGTCTTGTCCGCAAGATCGATTTATCCGACCAACAAATTGGCGACTCCAATGGGGAACTAAATTTGATTTTTGGTTTTTCTTTGTCTTTGATTTGAGAAACTTGTTTTCGTTTCTGGTTTTTGACCAATGTATGTTGTCTTGGGTAGTTTCTAGCATCTGGATTATTTTTTATTTTTTCAAAGTTTTCCGGGGACCGCACTTTCTCTTTAAAGACAGTGTGGGCATATCCGCACTTTTCCTTTAGTCAATAGAGCAGGACCGCACCTGGTTCTTCTGGAAGCCTGCGAACCCTGCGAATTTTTTTTTTTTTGAAAAACCTAAAATATTTTCTTCCAGTTAAGTTTAGATTTCATTTAGGGTTTTTAGTGTTTATCCAGATCTGCATTTTTCCTGTCAAAAATCTCTTGTGAGCAAATTCCAATGGTATTTTTGTTTTAGATGATTTTCTAGAAGTTTTGCATGCCTGGAATGGTTTTCACTTGGTCTCTATAGTGACTCAAAGATCAGAAGCTTGAGAAACCTTAGATTACCCTGGTGTATTTTCGTCTTCTTGATGAGTGTGACTTGGTTATGAAATTTGTCCTTTGAGAGAAATAGATTTAGTTTTCTCCTTGCAAATCTTTGAACAAACTTTGTTATAAGTTTTGAATTTCATTTTTTTAAAAAGAAAACATATCTGGATGTTTTTTGGTTGATTTGTTATTCTGAACAAATGAATCCTTAGTTTACTGAACAACTAAGTAAAACGTCCTCAAAAAGAATTGAAGCTTTTTATTCCATTTAGGTTTTTAAAAGTTTTTAGATCTCAAGATTAGTTTTTGTAGTTTTGAGTGTTTTCTAGAACTTGTAGATCTCTTTTGAAGCAAATTGTTTTTTGTAGTTTCGAGTTTTGAAAAGAGAAAGGGATTTTTTGTGAGAATTAATTAGTAGTCTCATTTTGAGGTCTTATTGAAAAAGACAAAAAGATTTTCTTTTTATTTTCATGTTGAAAGAAACAATTGTTTCTTAAAGAATTGCATTCTCAAACTCTTTCTTTTAGCTAGAATTTCATTGAAAGAAAAATGAATTGCTTATCATTTTAGGTGCATCTTTTTAGTGTTTTTGGAGTCGAGTCTTCACACCATCAAAGTTTCATTTCCATACCTATTGACTTAAATAACAACCCATAAAAGCAACACTTAATTAAAATTGATCTAGCAATCTTTTATGTTTCTAGGGCTCTTATCACCAATATAGCTTAGGCTAGTATCTTGGAGTAGGGAGTAATTAACTCTCCAAGATAGTTAAAACAAACAAGTAGCTACATTTTGCGGTAGGAAATAAATCCAATTGTAATGGATACATTCTAGGAAGCTTCTCTTAAAGGAGTCAATCACGAGATCATGTCTGAACCTTTGAAACAATCAAGTCTGTTTCATTAGGAAAGATAGAATATTTGCGCATATTATAAACGATAAACCTCGGATTAACCATTGTCGAGGAGCTTGGGGTCACTTGTTGGTAAACCTCAGATTGATCATGTCGAGGAGCCTTCAAGGGGATTAAGCTTTGTTACTCTACCCTTGCGCGTAGATCGGATCGTAGACTGTTCCCCAAGTTGTATTTGTTGTTGTTGGTAACCTTAGTGTCCATAAACTTAAGATTATTTCCTAAGGTGATAGTGAAGGACGGGTCTCACTGTACCTGGAGTAGACGTCAACTAGACTCACTTGGACTCTCTGGGGGGTTCTCTTCACTTGAGATGGTTTTGTGAAGAAACTTGTGCCAGTCTATTTCATTACGCAGGTTGTCGAGGTAACTGTTCCAACCACCCTTTCTGTATTAAACTTCTATGATGTTGGATTTCATCACCAACTAGTATTTTTAGTACGGAAAGTTATTGTTTGTGTGTGGTTTGAACTCTTAGATTTTTTAGGCGTGTGATTCAATTGTTTGTTTCTTTAGAGACTTTAGGTTATTTTATTGAAATTTTCTTTGTTTGCGTGTGATTATTTTCATCCTACACCAAAAGGTTATTATCCTTCATTGATCATGTCAATATAGTAATCTATGTTTTCCCAATCACCGGAAACATTTTTATATGGCGGTCCTTCTGTTCCTTCAGGGTACCAGTCACTCTTTGGTACTTTTTAAGGAGCAACTCCTCGACCGACTAAACATCAGTTATCACCTGGTAGTAATGCAACTAAAACATTGAACGCAGAGCAAATTCTTATGATGTCTGGTAGTATTCCAAATCCTCAACCTTCAGGTAGTCAGTTACCGCCCGGGGGGAAACCTCAAGGTAGTCAGTTACCTCCTGAGGGGCAGCTTCACGGTAGTCAGTTACTGCCTGGGGGGCAACCTCAAGGATAGTACATACCTTCAGGATAGTACATACCTCAAGGTCAACCCCAAACTCAGTATACTCCTCAGGATGCTTATCAACCCCAGAATCAGTACATGCCTCAGGGTTATCAACCTTAAGGTTAGTACTTGACTCAAGGTTTCCAGCCGCCTTCTAGTCAACCATTTTTACAAGGATCTGGAAATGTACCACTTAATTATCAGCCCTACGTTCAACTAGGTTATGGTCCTCCATATGCACAACCTGTTATGATTCCATACCCTAGAATGAACATGGTGTGGAATCCACCTCAACTCAACAGACTATGCAACCTAATGTACAGTTATCTAATCAACCTGGACAACCTTTGGTTTCTTGTCCAACCCAGCAACCTGTCCAACCTACTGTTCAAATCCCTGCACCTGGTTTAGTTCAGGGGCCTAGGCCTAGCTCACCTCAGACTCCGCCTCAAACTGTTGTTGCAACTGCTACAACTTCTGTTCAACCTACCACACTTGTTTTTGGAGTATCTATAGCTCTGGTTTCTACTATCCCTGCATCATTACAAACTCCTCAAGTCTCTGTACTATAGTCAGGACCTACAGTTCAGACTTCGGTCCAGCTGCCTACAGGACAAGTTGGTCCAATTACGGTTGGCATTAGTCAACTGCAATTCACTTATCAACCGTATCAAGGATAGTATCAATTTGGTCCTACTATACAAAACCCAGTTTATCAGTATCAACCGTATCCTGGCTATACTTATCAATAGCCTCAACAACCCTAGTTTGGTCCGGTTAATCCTGGATTCTCAGGAGGTTATAACATTCCTAATGCAAATCCAATTCCAGGTTATCCTGGATATCATCCTCCTGGAGCTGGTCTTGTTACTCAAGGTTTTCGCGACCCTAACCGTTAGTTACCATTTATTGCAACTTTGGATTTACCTGATTTGTTGCGCCTTACTAATGATCCAATTAACTATCTTCCATATTGGTCGCCAATGCCTAATAAGTTGCCCAGTGATATCCTGAAATTCGAGCATAATTCAAGAGAGGATCCGTCAAATCACGTTATGACTTATCACCTCTGGTGTGCATCTAATTCTATCATTGATGATTCAATTCAATTGCGTCTTTTTCAACGAACTCTTATTGGTCTTGCTACCAAATGGTACATTGAGTTACCATGAGCCTCTTTTTATAATTTCAATCAATTAGCCACTTCTTTCTTAACTCATTTTCAGTTGCTTGTTAGATACGACAATGGCATAGAACTGTTAACTTCACTAAAACAATCCATGTCCACATATATTTCTAATCATATTCATGAATGGCGACATAGAAGGCGTTTAGTGAAAGTTTTCATTCCGGATCAAATTTTAGCAGAATGGTTCGTTGAATCATTGTTACCTAAAATCATTGAAGATGTAGTTAAGGCAGGAGTTGTCACTGAAGAGCAAGTCATTGCTCAGGCTCAATACCTTGACCTCATTTATACGCAGTCAGATACTTTACATGAAAAAATCCCTGATCTTCCAAAAACTACAGCTCCTTCAGGGTCTCATGCTGTTGATGGTATGATTGGTTCAGTAACGCCTGTTGTCTTGAAGGATCCTTTTCCTACTCAAGAAAGTAAGGTGGTTGCTTCTTCCTCGAATACCTCAGAAGAACCCATTATGATGATGTCTCATGTCAGGACTGCGGCGCGACCGTAAGATTATGGTAGTAAAAATCCTGTTGATGGTAAATAAGCAAAATCTTCTAATTCAAACACATCAACTACACCTCCTCCTAGTTCCGATCCGCTACAGATCGAGAAACCCAACCCTGATTTAGTAATCAAACTGCCTGCTAAAGGTATATTTCAGAAATCAGCTTTCATTCCACATGCGAGAGCTACTCAGAATTATAACATTGTTGAAGACTTAGTTGTTTCCCCTTTAGCAATGTCGGCTTTGGAAGTGCAGCAATTATGCCCAGCATAGCGTAAATTACTATTTTCTACTATAGGAGTTGTCGATATTCAAGATCTGAACCTAATAATCTTCGATCTAGAGAATAGTACACCCCACCTTCCTCATCAAATGGATTTTCAGATTCCAGTGTAAGTCAAAAATAGGCCTTGCTTTCGGACTGTGATTTATGAAGGGGCTTCTATGTGTATTATGTCGATCCAGTGTTGGAGATCGCTTAGTTCTCCCACACTCAATCAGTCTCCGACAATTCTAAAGGCTTTTGATGGCCGAGGGTTCCATCCTTTTGGTATTTTGTAGGATTTACCTATAGGGGTCGAAGGCAAAATCATAAATCTAGATGTGGAAGTGGTTGATACCCCTTTAGATTACAACCTTCTATTGGGTCGCAGTTGGTCTTATGCTATGACTGTTATTGTTTCATCGATATTTCAGCTTATAAAGTTTCCTCATAATGGAAAGATCATTACGATAGACCAACTGACTTATTTCTCATCCGACCCAGCCTCTTCAGATAGTGTTCAGCACATCGGTAAAATGACTATCCCTTACAGATATGTTGGAGTAGGTTTGATTAAAGATTCTAGTTTACTAGGAACATTTTCCTTCCCTCCTCCTAACGTATCGCCTTCTATTGCAACTATTCATATGATTTCATCGAACACTATTGCTTTTGATGATCCTCGAATCGTACCTTCCGATTCTGAGGTGGATTCATTTGATGGCGCGATGCCTTTGAGTCCCTTTGAAATTGCATATCAGGCTATATAGTCGTTTTCTGATTCCTGATCAAGGTCTAGGATAGTTTTTTCCTGTGACAACCTCGTTAAAAAATGAAACAAGGATTATGGAGCATAGTTCCTTGTCTTGTGTCAAGCTCGTTAAAAAATGAAACAAGGAGCCTCGAGGATAGTTTTGTTCCTGTTTCAACCTCGTTAAAAAAATGAAACCAGATGTCTGGAGCATAGTTCCTTGTCTTGTGTCAAGCTTGTTTAAAAAATGAAACAAGGGTTATGAGGATAGTTCTTTTACTGTGTCAACCTCATTTAAAAATGAAACAACTTCCTTTCCAAATCGAGTCTTTGAGTCTTTCCAAGATCTCGAAAGTGAATTTTCATTCCATCCACCTCATTGAATGCAATGAAGCTTGGGGGACCTGTACCTCGATTTGAGTCATTATGCCAAGGGCATGCGAACTTATAACAAGCAGAGTTTTTCATTTCAGGCTTGTTTAAACATGAATGTGAATCCAAGCAGAGTTCTTTATGGTTCAAGCCTGTGTAAAAATGAACCCACACCCAATTTGCATATCGTGATTGCTATTTTTATTCGCTAAATTCTGCTAGATGAGCCTTGGTTGTTTTCATTCCATCGCCACCATCTCTTGGGCTGATCATATGCTTTCACTTGGTTGTTTTTCCTTTCTTGAGGGACTACAGCGATGAGTGGTTTTATTAGCCAACCTCTTAACCATTACATGTTTTGAGTAGTTCCACCATTGCCGGAACCAGTTGCTACCCTTTATACCACTCGTTCCTCTAGGACGAGTCTTCTTTAAGCTCTTTTATGACTCGTAAAATATGAAAAGATTGCCGATTTTTTCCCCTTTTAACTTGTTAAATGGAATTGAAAGGGCGGTCCACTTTCAGATCTTTTCTGATTGTATAAACATGAAAATATTGCTAGAATTTTGTCGTTTCAAGTTCGATACTGGTTATGAAACGACGTGTCTTCAATCACTTTTTTACTTTTTCGGATCAAAGCCACTAATTATGAAAAGTACTCCTTGATCGTAATGGTCATGTGGTTCTCTCGAGTAGTATTTTATTCTTTTTCGGGCTCGAGGGACACAAATTTACGAAAAAGGACCCCTCTGGAGTTTTCTTTTCTGTGTCTTTTTCAAACTCTCTAAACATGAAAAAGACTCTGAGTTTTACCTATGTCGGACTTGTTAAACCCTGTCGACATTGGACTCATCACCATGACGAGACTAGAGTCCTCTTTAAACCATTTTTAGACTCGTTAAATATGAAAAGATTGTCGAGCACTTGCCTTTTCCAACTCGTTAAAGTATTGGAAATGTCATCCCTCATGTATTATTTTTCGGACCTGAGGGATTATTTTACGAAAAAGTACCCCCATGGAGTTTTCTTAAAATTTTCTTCTAACTCCCTAAAATTTAAAAACACCGAGTTTTTCCTATACTGGACTCGTTAAAATTTAACAGTAAAGGACCTGTTCAATTTTAAACAGGAACGAACCACTCCTTCTTAGGGTTCAAATTTTAAACTAAGTTGGACTCATTCGAAGGATGAGCTTATAAACAAGCAAATGTTATCCTCCTCAAGCTTGTCAAAAATAAAGAGGTACTTGCCAGAAATGGTGGGGGAAAAGAGAGAAAAATGAACCAGTTTTTTACACTTTGTTTTTTGAAAAAGCCGTTAACCACTCTTGAACACGACACTTTTCATTCACCTGGGTTGGGAAATCCTTTGCCTAACAGTTATTCAAACCACATTGAAAGTCTTCAGTCGGTTTCTGGGTATTAGCTTTGGGTCAATTGTCACCAAGCCATCTGTAGTGTCGTTATGTGTTCAAGAGATCAGTTCAAACAAACCATTCATAAAATATCTGTCATCCATTTTGACCATCCCTGAGTCAGTCATTGCCGATATATTTCTTCAAAACTTGATCTATGATTTCGTGTTGTGGGCTTCCCTACGACGGATCACTTTTTATCGACATCAGCTCATTATCTAGGAAGTTGATCTAGAAATCGTCAGTACCTTGAAATCTGCATGCTCTAATGGCATATTTCTCGCCTTCAACGATATGTTGCATCATTGACCTTCGATCAAAGGATTCTATGACATGTTCGACTTCGGCTCATTTATTTACATTTCATGGATTGTACTGAGTACTATGAGAGCCATTGAAATTATTCGTGGTTTCTCTCACACTTATTAACAGTTCACATCATTGACTGGTAATCAAGTGGTTTCTACCATGTTCGACTTCGACACATTCATTCACATGGATAGAATCGTACTAGCTTGGGAAGCAGAAATCAAGAACTTGGATCTAGTTTCTACCATCCTGGCTGCGAGGAATTTTGTTATTCATTATACAGTGGACTATTCATAAACAGATGGTTGTGCCCATATTGTGTCTACACATGTCTATACTATTGATGTATTACAAAGTCATCCTTGTATCATAACAGCTTAGTCAGTTTTCTAGTTAGTTTTAATCTAAGTATGGGAATGCGTACCTCAGCGATGATATGTCTACATATATATATTTTGCATTGAATCTTTTTACAGGTTCTGACTGGTGTGTCCATAGGATGATCCTTGAAATGATAAAGTACTTCACTCTTTTGTTTAGAATTTTTTGGCGAAATCACATAAATTGATCATTTGTCGACGCGTTTCGAACCAACCAGTGTGGTTCATCGTCAGGACAAGTTGAAGATACCGATCCAGTATAGCGTGTTAAATAGTCTAAGCAGAGACTCCAACAGCTAGAACGACTAACGGCTATTTTTCAACGATGAACCACACTGGTTGGTTCGAAACACGTCGACAAATGATCAATTTATGTGATTTCGCCAAAAAATTCTAAACAAATGTTATGGATCACAGAAGTCTAAATTCTTTGATAATTTCCCTACTTCACTCTTCATAAATGATGGACTCTATCTTCATCTACTACAGACTTCGCACTTTAGGGGGCAATCTGTTGCACTAAAAATTGCCACCTTGACATTCTGCAATCTGTGTGAGTCCATTACCACTCATACTTTCCTCCTTTGCAACTCTTAAGCCTCAATTCCTCATATCAAGCCTTGAAAATAAGAGAAAGCCCTCAAAAGTCTCTAAAACTCTAGTTCCGCACTCTCTCTTTACATTATCTGCGGTCCCGCACCTAATGGTCATGTCTCCTGCGCACCTGACTGCTCTATCTCTGTGTTATGGGTGTAGACCCCTGTAAAAGTTAAAAAGGTGCGAGTACATTCTAAAAACTCAATTTCAATCATTTCTAGAAGCTTCTAGAAGGAATCTTGAGGTGGCAAGTTCGCTCTCTTAAGGTTCATGCATTCCATACCTTAAGGAGCTAACCCCTTGATGTGAGGAGCTTATCCCTTTCAAGGAGGATTCTATCCCTTCATAGGTGGACCTGTAACCTCCTTCCCTACACTATAAAATGAAGCATTGGGCTAGTTACTTAGGAGGTTAGAAGATGAATATTTTTAAGGTGAAATGTTGTTGGAACTTAGTCTTCTTAGTTGAGTTTTTATGAGGAGAGATTACATACCGCTATGATCTCATTTGGAAGAGTGCAAGGCTTGTCAAAGTAAAGGAAATTCCTGTTTCGAACCCCAGGAAGAGCTTGTTCAACATCAAGGATGAAAAGGTTGTAAGGTTCTTCTACTTCAAAGTTAATACAAATAAGTTTGTTTTTCTCAATAAGCTGTTGGTTCATGGTTTATCTTACGGATTCCTTGATCACCACAATAGACATGATTTATGATATTTGCTATACAGGTGCTATTTGATGTTTGCTTGTTTGTGATTGCAGGTTCTCAAGGGTAACTCTTTCGAACGATTGAAGGATGGCTACTACAAACAAGCGTTGGATCTAAGGTAGGGTCTTAACACCTCTACAGTTTTTATTTATAAATCGCATATGTCTAGAGAAAGATAGATTTGTTTTTTTGTTTGTTGCTAGATTATCTTCTGATACTAGGGAGATCAGTCTTGTCCGCAAGATCGATTTTCCCAGCCAACACCTCTCTCCAAGAATTCATGGAGGGAATTAGAGCTTCCTACAGCTGCGATGGTTCAAGGTGTTTCTAAAGATCCGATCAAATATCCATTGTGCAAAGTAATAAGGTCCCACTTTCCACAATGGACCTGAGGGAGGAAGCTTAGAGGGATTCGAGTTTACCATAGGATAATGTCACACAGGTTTTTGAAACTTTGGCTGAGGTGGGACGTGGGGAAGGCTCCGACGTTAGGATCTAGGTTGAAATCTCTTTCCCTCTCTCTTTCATTTTTGCATCAGTTATTTCTAAAAAATGTTGTGATAGTAGGATTATGGGGTTAGGGCCTCCAAGTTTGTATACACCACCTTTGTGCGACCTTCTTGTTCCCTCTTCGATATTGTGTTTGATACCTTCGAGGGATGGTAGTTCTTCCTCCTTAGTGGCTTCTTGTGGAGTCTGTGTATCTGATGAGGGGGATATAAAGGAAATTATTTATAATATCATGTCCCACCTTATTCTCCTGCTTGTTGCAGGGGTTGTAGGAGGGTTGGGGAAACTAGACACCTCTTCAACATATGGTAAAGGGAGGGGAATAAAATGTTACCTATCAAAATAAAATGATCGAGCCCAGGTTGAGATGGGGTAAAGTAGAAAAAAATACATAGATAGGGCACTTAGAATAGTGAAATCCTTGAGTAGGGTTTCACCATGAAACTACTCTCTTTAAATTGTAGGGATCTGGAAAGCTCATCCAGAAAGCTTTCCCTGCGTAGGGTTGTGTAGTCTAACCTCAACATAATTTTCCTCCGATATATTTTGATAGACAAGGATAACATATCTTCTATAATGGAATCCTTATTTGGGGGATGGAAGTTTGTGGGTCTTGATGCCCATCGAAGATTTGGTGGCCTAGTTGTAGGATGGAACTCTAGAAAATGTAGAGTGCTAAACTCTTGGAGTGTACTTTCCGGCATTAGAATATAAATTTTCTCTGAGGATTTAGGCACTAATTTGGTGGTTTTAAATGTCTATGGGTCTAACATGGAGAGGATGGAGTACTGGGAAAAAACCTATGTTAAGGAGATAATTAAATCGAATTGTCTCAGTTTTGGGGTTGACCTAAATTTCTCTTTATGAGTAGAGAAAGCATGGGGTCCTAGAGCCAGGGTAGATCCACTCTTAAATTTCTCCAGTCATTTGATGTTAGCCCATAAACTCATAGATGTTGAAACAATTAAACTCAAAGTGACTTGTAGAAACAAGCGTGTTGGTGTTAATTGTGTGGAAAAAAGGTTAGATTGTTTCCTAGTTGCAAAATAATTTTTAGATAGATTCTCTCTCCTTTGGCAGTGGGTAGACATCGGAGGGGAGTCTAATCATTCACTATTTTTCCTAGAAACTATGGGGCTAGTAAACAAACCTACCAGTCCTTTTCAAATGAGCTCAAATTGGCTACTTGATGATGAGTTCATTAACCTAGTTAAAGGCACACTATAAATATTTTGATTATGGGGAAGGAGGCTCAACAACGAGGTAGTTAGAAGAAAATTTCTAATTGATTAAAGGGATTACCAAAGAGTGGGATTTCTTGAAGAAGTTAAAAGATGAACAAGCCCTTTCACAGGAGGATATGGAGATAGATTGGATATCATCGACGAAAAAGGAGGGTTTCTCAAGTCGAGAGTCCAGGAAGGACTTATTTAGTTTGGAAGCTAAAAGGAAATAATTGCTTGAAGACAAGGAAGCACTATGGAGATTAAAGAGTAGTGCAATATGGCTTAAGTGTGGAGATGAGAATACAATTTTTTTCTAAGCCTTTTCCAATGGTCGCAAAATACACGATCATGTATGGCCTTTTAGATGAGGAGGGAAAATAAGTCTATAATTTTGAAGGGTTGGCCAATCTAGGGAAAGCTCATTTTCAAAAAAAATCACAGAGTTTGAAGGTTCAATAATTGTTGAGGTTTTCAGACTGGCCCAGTTCTTCACCAGGTTGTGGTGGATGAGGAAAATCGATCATTAATGGAAGAGTTCTCTATCGATGAATTGATCGTCGTTCTCCACAGCTTCCAGAAGAATAAAAGTCTTTGGGCAGATGGACAATCAATTGATTTTTTTTGGGCTTATTTGATATTATGGGGATTGATCTGCCTAGAGTAATTGAAGAGGATATGATGTCAAACAAAATTCTACTTACCTTCAACTTTACTTTCATTTCCCTCATCCCAAAAATCGATAATCCTCGCTCCTTTGAGGGCTTCTGACTTATTTCTCTCTACAACTGTGTCAATGAAGTGATTGCCAAAATTATAGCAAGAAGATTAAAGCTTATTATGTCAAACTCTATTATCAAGGAACAAATTGCTTTTCTAGATGGGAGATAGATTCATGAAGCAATCAAATTGCTCCAGGAAGTGTTGCATAATATAAAAATATGGAATTGTAAAAGGGCAATATTAAAAATTGATCTCTTAAAAGCCTATGACCGAGTTAAGTAGCTTTATCTTCATTCTCTTTTGACTCATGTTGGTTTTGCTGCCAATTTTGTGGCTTGGATTGATGGGATGTCTGTAGTTTGTCTCCTTTGTGGTCCTTATAAATGGATTGACTTCTCCATTTTTCCATGCTCAAATGGGTTTAATATAGGGTTGTCCCTTATCCCCTCTTTTGTTTTTGCCAATTACTGAAGGTCTTAGCTGCATGTTAAGTGAAGCAAAAAGAAGAGGTGAATTTCAGGGTGTTATAATTTCTTAGGTTTTGGCAATAACCCATCTGCTTTTTATGGATGATATTCTTAACTTTCATAGTGGTGTTGTCGAGGATGCTAATACTTTGGTTGAAATTCTATCTATATTCGGGAAGGGCACTAGAATGGTTATCAACGACAATAAATCTTCAGTTTCTACTCACAATTTGACTGATAGTGAAATCCACTATTCGATTAGTCTTTTTCCCTTTTTGCATAAACCTTTGGACCTTGGTTTGAAATAACTTGAGTTTAATCTAAAACCAAACAACTATTCCATAAAGGACTGGCATTAGTTGATTACCAAGTTGGAGAAAAATCTCAAGGGTTGGAGTTTAAGATGGTTATTGTGAGTAGATAGATTGGTGCTCGTAAAATCAGTTTGTCGGCTATCATGATGTAGTGGATGTCCCTTGCTTGGATTTTAAAGGAATTATTGAGAGCCCATAAAATTTGTGCAAAATTCTTGTGGGCATGCACTAAGGACCGTTTTGTGCTTTCATGGGTTAGATGGGATAGAATTGCTATGTCAAATTGCTTGGAGGATAGGGGCTCAAGACCCTATATCATTTCTCGAAAGCCCTAGTTGCAAAATATGGGTGGAGGATGCTTTTGACAAATAATCTTTGGACTGTGGTAGTAATCCAAAAATCTATAGCCCCCTTTTCCTTAGAAGAGTGGGTTTGGCTTCAGAATAAACCAAAGGTAAATATTTCTGTTATTTGGAGGGTGGTGTTAAATTCCTTATAATCTGATTGCGTTTGGGCTAGCATGGAAAGTTGACAATGGTATGAAAGTGAGAATGAGGGTGGACTCTTGGCATGGTTGTCCCTCAACCACTTATTGAATTTTGTGAGATGGGGGACAATCTCCATATGGAAACAAGGATGGAAATTAACGAATGAGTTAGCCTTGGAGGCTACCTTTCATGAGGTTTGACATCAGTACACAAAGGCCCTCTTAGTGGGTCATATTCGTTTAGTTGATCGATAAGACGAAATAGTATGGTCCATTTCCCGTTTGGGATCTATACTCCCAAACTGGGATACGTCCACCTAAATGCGTCTTGATTGAATGAGATTCAGGTATG
>APFE031053670.1:38261-57048 GCA_000404065.3 Pinus taeda
ATATATATTATATATATATACACATATTTGATATGGAATATGATTTAAATTACTTATGTTTTGCTAAAACTCTTTTTTTTCTTGGGATGTAAATTAAATGTGTTACAATTTAATACCTGGAGGCATTTAATATAAGTAAAAGCTCACTCCATTAAATCATTTCAAATTATATATATATATATATATATATATAACAATGATAAAGTTAAATTAGTTAATAATAATTATTATCACTAAGGCTAAAACTAATTTGTAAATGTTTTCCTTATAAAACAAACAAGTTGTCTTTAGTTTAGTGAGACTTTTTTGATGGGTTTTTCCGGTCTAATTTCTCTAAAATCCAGCAAGAATTTATTGAAAACACAAGCTTGATGGTTAGCTGTTAAAATTGGCAACTAGGGAACTCCATGTGGGTCAGCTTATTTATGGCAGGTTATATTTTTATTGGATCCCTCTCATTGAGAGGTGTAGGATTGATCTAAATATCAGTCGATTCCGATAAGTATTTATGGAGATTTCAATTTATTTTGATTATGGAATTATTATCAAGCCGACTAGCAACTTATGCAGGCTCAAGAAGCCCAAACTTCATGTTTATTCATCATCTACATTTTAGTGTAAATGGAAAAGGACTTGAAGTCATTAATACACACTCTTCATGTGATCTCCTCTCCAAGTCTTGGGTTTTTGGTGAAGGAAAGACACAATGAAGATAAACTGAACTAAAAGATGATGCCCTAATTGCTATGAGGCCCTAACCGTTGTGATGCCCTAGCTGCAGTAAGCCACAGGCTTATGAAGATGAAAACATAGACCTTATATGCTATTCATGGAAACCTTTATATGCCTACACAGTCAATGAAGACACCCTATGCGCAGTCATGGAGTCATTCATTCGTAGATCACATCGTAAAGGGAAATGAAGCTGCAGTGAAGCCGCAGTTAAGGTCGCAATTATATAAATGAAGTCGCAGTAAGGGTAACGATGAAGCCGTAGTCATATGGATCCGCATTATGTCTGCAATCAAAGCATATGGTATGATAAGGGTGAACTAAACTCGGGTATCCGCATCGAGTAGCCGCAGTCAAAACTAAACTCAGGTATCCGCACCAAGTAGCCACAATCAAAACTAAACTCGAGTATCCGCACCAATTAGCTGCAATCAAAACTAAACTCGGGTATCCGCACTGAGTAGCTGCAGTCAAAACTAAACTCGGGTATCCGCACTGAAGCTGCAGTCAAAGCATAACTCAAGTATACGTATTGATGAAGCAGCAAGGTTCTAGGAAATGTGTTGAGGATGCAGACTAAATACATCTCTCGGCATACCTGTAGATGATGCCCTCGGATGGACCTGTAATAGCCTCAACACGATGTACTACAGAGTCATGGAAGAAGTTTCCATCATAACAGAGATTCTCGACATACATAAAGAAGGAGATTATATCATCACAACATGAGGCAGTCTCATCATACTTCAAGGAAGAATGATAATGATTATAGTCTTGATCAGGACTGTAACTGATCATACATAAATGTGATCACATAGTCTCGGAGGAACTCAGTGCAGCATAATGATGGACAACATCATGAAGAATATAATCATAAGCATGGGCAGCTTGGTGATGTATGAGATCATGTGCATGGGCAACACAATGATATATGGAGCATGGACAACATCATGAAGAATGTAATCATAATCATGGGCAGCTTGATGATGAATGAGATCATGGACATAAAGGGCAGTATGAGATCATGGACGTAAAGGGCAACATGATGATGAACCAGATCATGGTCATAAGCAGCATGGTGCAGTATGAAGTGGTACAGCAAGTGGACCAGATGCAACACTACGATAGGTGAAGCTTGCACCTTAGAGAATTAGTTGAAGCATAATGTCTTCAACTGATCTCATTGTTATACGAAATGATCTATGCTAGATCTAGATAAGTCAAAGTGTTGACTTCTGTTGTAAATGTATTATCTATGTCTCTCTTTCTCTGCTGAACTTTGAAGAACATAAAAGAAGAATTGATCAAGGGTTTCCCCACATTGTGGGGTTTGTCCCTGGCTGGCGCCACATCTTGTGTCTTCTTGTCTTGGCTTGTCTTTTGCAATTTATATTTATGTTCTATATGTAGTTTACTTTAATGCTGATGTGATTGCTAATTGTGAAAATTTAAATAAATTGCTCTAGCATAGAACATACCTAAACTTAACATTAACAAATGGTTTATGAATTTTATCACAGGCCAATTGTCGAGGCATTCATGCAAGAGCTAGGTCGTGGAAAATTATAATTTTTTGTATTAATATTAGTTATGTCTTTTAAAATTTTAGACTTTTTATTAATCTCATATTCTTGGCATATATGTTGGCTTATGATGGTGCATAATATTGTATGCTTAGATCAAAGAACAATATGTGATTTTGATGTATTTACTGATGTTGAGATGTAAACTCTACTGGAGTGAGATCGGGTATATTTTTTTTTGTGATTGATCGAATGCACACTAGATGTGTATCTATCAAACATAATTTTGTACATTTTAATCAATGGAAAAGAGATATATATATATATATATATATATATATATATATATATATATATATGGATATGGAATATGATTTAAATTACATTGGTTTGGCTAAAAACTCTTTTTTTCTTGGGATGTAAGGAAACACGTTACAATTTAATACCTGAAGGCATCTAATATAAGTAAAAGCTTGCTCCATTAAATCATTTCAAATAATTTAATTTTTGAAGATAAATGTCTTTCGGGTTAATCACATTTTTAGGATTGGGTCGACGTTTCGAACCAACTGATGTGGTTCATCCTCAGGACAAGGTGGAAAAAATCATACAATCTTGATGAATAAATAGTAAGGATGCATCATTGTCCAGGGTTTAAACTAGTCGTTGGAGATTAGGTAACTAGAAATCCTAAAAAGGAATTATTTAATATTTATTAGCTATAAATCCTATTTAATATTATAAAAGTACAATAATATTAATATAGTTAAGAAAATTAATAAGGGAATAAGCTTTAATAAAAATGGTTGTTAGGATATAATGTTAAATCATAATAAATTATAAGAATTAATAAAAAAAATGGAAAAGGTTTGTTGATGACACTACGTCGTTTGGGCCCATGGTCGTGAGAAATTAGACCTGTTTCTGAACCACCTTAATTCCCAATTTGAATCTATCAAGTTCATGATGGAATTTGAGGTGGATGGGCAACTTCCTTTCCTTGACATTCTCCTCTCTAGAATGGATGATGGTTCTGTTTCTCACCAAGTTTTTTCACAAAAAAAGTTTCACGGAACATTATCTTCATGCTAGTTCTCATCATTTTCCTACTCAAAAATTCGGTGTTCTTAGCACCCTTGCTACTCGTACTCTGAGAATCTCTGATGAAAGCCAGCTTGAGCAGGAGAAATCTCATCTCCTTGAAGTTTTCAAAAATAATGGGTATAGTAGAATTCAGAGCCTGAAGGCCTTTCAAAAAGCCTGTAAAGGACCAAGAGTTAAGACTGCTCATTTTGATTCTATCCCCAAGGTTCATCTCTCGTTTATTCAAGGGACCACTGATAGGATTGCCCATATCCTTTGGAGGAATAATGTTTCTTCTTCGTTCAAACCTCTTAGAACCCTTAGAAATTCTCTTGGTTCGGTTAAGGACCCTATCGACCCAAAGGACATGAAAGATGTTTACCTGGTTCCATGTTCCTGCGGTATTCCATATAGGGAGAAACGAGTTGATCAGTTAAGCAGAGGATCCATGAGCACACTGCATACATATGGCACAATCATTCTCGCTCATCGGCCTTAGCTGAGCATGCAGAGAAATCCAAGCACCATGTCTGTATTGAGGATTCCAAAGTCATTGCTACAGTGGATTATTTCCACCATAGGAAACTTAAGGAGGTTATCGAAATTGAGAGGCATGCCAAAAATCTCAACAGAGATGATGGTTGGAAGCTGAGTAGGAGTTGGATTCCGACCCTCTCCTTATGATCATCTTGTCTCTTCCTCCTTTCTTTTTATTTTTTCCTTCCTCTTCCCTTTTTATTAGTTAACTTTATTTTAATTAATTCTCTAGCTTCTTGGTACTTTATATTTTTCTAATCTTATATTATCCCCCTGTTTTCTTTGGTTTTAAGTCATTTTTTTGACCCCTTTTTAATAAATTGTGTGCTCCTTTTGTTTTCCTTCCTTTCCTTCTCTTTATAGTTTATATTAGTATTTGATATTATTTATAAACTCCTAACAACAAGTTTTATAACTTACTCTTAACCCTCTTATTAATTTATGGAGTATTCTTAATATTAATTTATAACTTAAATTTATAATAATAAATAATATCAATCTCCTTGATGTAATATTTTGAAACTTGCGCTTGACATCTTTATACCTTTTTTCCTTTTCATTTTTTATTTTCCATTGTGATTTAACATTATATTCTAACAACCATTTTTATTAAAGCTCATTCCCTTATTAATTTTCTTAATTATATATTATTATTGTACTCCTAAAACCAAGTTTATAACTATATTTATAATATTAAATAGAATTTATAACTAATAAATATTAAATAATTCCTTTTTAGGATTTCTAGTTACCTGATCTCCAATGGCTAGTTTTGAACGGCTAGTTTTTCAACGACTAGTTTAAACCCTGGACAATGATGCATCCTTACTATTTATTCATGAAGATTGTATGATTTTCTCCACCTTGTCCTAAGGATGAACCACATCAGTTGGTTCAAAACGTCCACCCAATCCTAAAAATGTGATTAATCTGAAAGACATTTATCTTCATTATGGATCACAAAAGTCTCAAATCTAACATTTTTATTTTTATTTTTAAATAACAATGATAAGTCAAACTAGTTAATAATAATAATTATCCCTAAGGCTAAAACTAGCTTGTAAATTTTTCCCTATAAAACAACCGAGTTGTCTTTAGTGTAGTGAGACTTTTTTGAAACTTGATCACAAGCTTGATGGTTAACCTCTACACAATCGAAGCACTCTAGGGGTTTTTCAAGGTTCTGAATCCAACACAAATCAAGATTTCGCCTCAAAAGTTTCCACCACACTAAAAACAACTCCTAAAACAACTACCTATCTTAACATTATTATTATAATATAAAATACCATAAAATAACCCACTCTAAAACAATACTTATCTTAACATCATATTATATTTCATTTGTCGATGTGTTTCAAACCAACCAATGTGGTTCATCGCCAGGACAAGTTGAAGAATCAGATCAAGCTTTGCATGTTAAATAGTCAGAGCAGAACCTCTAACGGCTATAATTCTTGATCGGGTAATGGCTATATTGAATCTCCCACTAAGTGTTTCGAAAGAAAACACATACGGAGCAGTATCTTCATGCTAGTTCCCACCATTTCTCGACTCAGAAGATGGGTGTTCTCAATACCCTTGCTACTCGTGCCCTGAGGATCTCGGATAAAAAGAGCTTTGAGAAAGAAAAATCCCATCTCCTTGATGTCTTTGTTGAGAATGGTTATATTAGATACATGGGTTAGAAGGCTTCCTCAAAGCTGCCAAGGATTCTCAATATACATAGTGTCCCCGTGACCTTTAGGCCCCTTAACACCATTCGTAAGTCCCTTAGATCAGTGAAGGATCCTATCGACCCTAAAGATATGAAATGGGTATATATTGTCCCATGTTCCTGTGGGACCCCCTATATTGGTGAGATTGGTCGCTCCATTAATAAAAGGATTAGTGAGCACGCAACTGGCCTTAAACATAGGAGAACCAAGTCTTCCGCTTTAGTTGTGCATGCGGAAAAAACCAAGCATCATGTTTGTATTGAAGAGGCTAGTGTCATTGCTAGAGTTTCGCAGTTCCATCATCGGAAATTTAGGGAAGCCCTTGAGATTGAAAAGAGGCCTAGCAATCTCAATGGAGAGGATGGCTGGAAGATCAGTAGTTGCTAGGTCCCAACACTCTCTTCCTAGTCGCTTTCTTCCTTTCGCTCCCCCCCCACCCCCCGTTTTTTGGCTCATCTTATAAATTTTTTCCCGTTGAGAAAATTCATAATTTTCATTAATCAGAAGATTACATATTGTAGATGCTTGAAGCATATGCAGTAATGTGGACAGAGCCACCAAGAAAACAATACTCCCAAAGAAAGTATCTAGAAAGCCCTTAGGCAAGGCAGCAAACAATAGGTAATGAGAACCCCAGCAAATCTGCAACAACAGAGCCCAAAAAAAGGCCAATATTGTGCAACAGACCTGTAGAGGATACCCAAACCTAATACAAAAAAAGAAAAAAAGAGCAGAGGTGCAGCGCCCAGAAGAAGTCCGGCACCATAGCCCCGCTAACAGATAAATGCTCCTGTGGAGGGAAAAAAGAGAGTAGTATGCTCTGGATCAGGTTGCCCATACTAGAAGGAGAGGCACGAAATGAGGAAGAGAGCTGCCAGGGAAGCCACTCCATCCCCACCCCCTCAAAACTCTCCACCAGAAGCAAACGAAACCAGAGGAAGAACAACTGCCCCAAACATCCACAGCAACCAGTAAAAAAAAAACCAGCGAAACCAGCCATTGATGCAGCACGAAACAATGCAAAGTCATAACCTCCACATCCCTGTTCCCTTAACGCTCTAACAGGATAGCCCGCGAGTACCAAAACAAAACCAACTGCCACTGCATAGGAAACAGAGCAGAGGCGAGAAGCGGGGGCAGAGGCGGTAAGGGCAGCCACCTCGCCCCCACACAGAATAAAAACTAAAGACCAGAGCCGATAACCCGCAACTCTGCCTAGCTATTCTCGGGTCGCGGACAATGGGGGTGGCGTCGACGGAGGAAGCCCTAGCCTTTGCGGCGCCTTGCTCCAAAAACCCTACGCTCGTTTTTCCTTGACCAACTCCCGGTTCAGCCCCACTTCAGTATCTTATAATTTTAACTGATAGAAAATATAATTACTTGTATAATAATAAGTTAATTTAACATTTAGATGTATAATTAATTTTATCTGATTATTTAAAATATTTTTATTCTTTCCAACCCTTAACTTATTCTAATATTATTATTTTTTAACAAACTATTATCTTAATAAAATAACTTATTTTGTTATATATATATATATAATTATAATATATAATATATTTATAAAGTAGTTTAACCTTTAGGTATATTCATATAAGCAATTAATTAAATCTATAATTTATTAAATAATTAAAAAAATTCCTCTAAGTTAATTTAACAATTAGATAAACAATTAACTTAATATTATTTTTTTATTCTAATATTTATATATATTTATTAAATAGTTAATATCTTTTATAACTAATTATTAACTTAACAATCATTTAAAATATATATATATATTAAAGGTGACATCATATGTCCCTCTAACCTAATATAACTAAATTCCAATTTAATATATTAAATTAACTTATTTTTATGACCTTGGTCCAACTAACTGATCCCTAGTCAAATTTCAGCCGTTGGTCAATATAGCCATTGCCCGATCAAAAATTATAGTCGTTGGAAGCTCTGCTCTGACTATTTAACATGCAAAGCTTGATCTGATTCTTCAACTTGTTCTGATGATGAACCACACTGGTTGGTTCGAAATACATCGACAAATGAAATATCATGTAATTTATGCCCTTTCATAAACTTGACATGGATTACAAAACCTCAATTCAACCATCATTATTATAATATAAAATACTATAAAATAACTCAATTAAAATAAAATTATAATAAAAATACTCTCTATATAAATTATTAAATAAATCATTACATTATTATTATAATTTTAAAAATATATAAAATATATATTTTTTTATCTTTAAACGTAAATTTTCAAACAAATCAAAACATGAAAAAATACTATCTAGGTAAATTATTAAATAACATATGTCATTACATTATTGTTATAATTTATAAGTATAATTTATTTATTTTTTATATCTTTAAACATAACTTTCAAACAGATGTTGATATATTATTGTTGATATTATATTATTATTATTATTATTTCTTTGAAAGTGATATATTATCATTATTTCTTTTTAAAAATCAAAGAGGGGAAGGGCATCGTTGCCATCATCACGCTTCAACGACCGCTCAATTCCTAACCTCCAAATAACGAAAAAGCACACGTAAGGCTGGAGGGAAGATCTCCGTGCCGTGTATAATTTGAGAATCCCCATAAGTCCACGTCAGCGAAAGCAACGTATTATTCCCTGCGATCCGGAACCTATCGCTTTCCATTTCCGACGTGTAACGTACAGTTGGAAAGCCTCAAAACCTCCTTCAACTCGTCTTAGTACCATTGGTTGAGATTATAGACGGTACATATGCTCTCCCGCAATCAATTCCTCTCACCCACCCAACCTTATCGGGATTCCAGTGGCAAAAACGGCGGACACACAGCATCTTTCGTTTCCTTACCACTTCTGGAATCTGGAATTTGAGCTTCAAGCGCATCCTAAAGGAATCCGTTACCTTTCCAAAGAAAACCTCTGAAGTTCCGCAAATCACTAAGCAGGAGGAACTCTAGGATTTGCTCTGCCATCACATCAATTGTTGAATTCAAAGTATAACCTCAAACTGTTGCTTCAGCAGCAGTGCAAATTAATGAGAGTTTACGAGTTCGATCTCTTTCATGATTTTTTTTTGCTGTCATTTCTCTCATTATTAGCTTAGGTTTGGATAAACAGCTAAGTAGGGCTTGGACGAATTAGGGAAGAAGAGTTAGTTTAGTTCAGGTTAGGTTAAAAATGGTGGCTCTTTGTAATGCTGCTGTTGTTCCCACAGCAGCAGCAGCAACAGCGTTCTTCCCGGTAAAATATTTAGGGTTTAATTTATCTTCCGAGATGCCATTACACGGCAGAGCTACTTTGTGTTTCTTGGCGGCTCATCGCCAGTCCAGGGGCTTGGGCTTCCCCCGTTTAAAGTTAAATTCTAGCTCAAGGAACAAGATGAGAATAAAGGCAACGACGGAGCTGGTGGAACACATAGGCAATATTGAGCAAGTTGTGGGTCCTCCTAAAAATTTGGCCGTTGCAGAGCAGCCACCGAAGACAGACAATGCTGCTGGACACTCCCAGAGGTTTCTGAACGTCAAAACGGAGGAAGGTGGGTTTTCTGATTAACTTCTTAATTCATTAATTGTTTATGCTGCAAATATAATTCTTCAATTGGGATTTTTCTGAAATTATTATTTTTTATTCGATTGTAAATTGAGGCAGTTGCTGTAGGGCAATGATTTTAAATTTAAGTTTCTACTATAGACTTTAAAAAAATTCAGATCGCGTCTAAAGACTTGGAATACGTCATTGAGTGTTATGCATAAATTTTCAATATGTTAGTATTTTTTAGGAGACTTTTTATATTAGTATATTTCCCCTTTTTCACAGCCATGTCTCTAATCATTTAATGTTAATTTTTTTAGGGTTGTATTGTTCGTATTTTATTATTTCCATATTTAAACTTCCCTTATCATTATTCAATGCCATATGCAATTATGTAGAAAGAACAATATCATCATCAATGCAATGAAACATAAAGGAACAATAGAAGAAAAACATTCACACATAGAGACACCAAAATTGGTTGGAGACTAAGGCATCATCAATGCAATGAAACATAAAGGAACAATAGAAGAAAAACATTCACACATAGAGACACCAAAATTGGTTGGAGACTAAGGCAAAACCCACTACAGAGAAAACCCTTTCAAATTCTTCTTCTTATTAGATTGTCATTGAATGATTCAGCAAAAGAGAGTACAATGATCCATATCTTCATCCATACAACTATCCAACAAAATCAACTAAACAATATCCATAAGATGAATCCGACCATGCTAATAATCCAAAAACCCTGATTCAGGAACATGTAGTCAACTGTTACTGTTTGTAGTCAACTGGCGAACTCTGGGGTCAACACGCGAAAACTTTGGTCAACTGAAAAATTCAACCTTTAGGTTCTAATCGCAAGGAAGATATGTCATGCATGCGGCTGAAAGGCTTCGGTCGAAAATTCTCCATGACATGCTTACGGTTGCAGTGGAAATTTCTCCATGACATGCCTGCGGCTGAGACCCATGTTAATTTTAAATAACAATGGTATGTTCTATGCTTAAGAGCAATTTACGTCAATTTCTTTTTCTTCTTATTAGCCCAATATCAATTTCCAAATTAGCAATCACATTAACATTGATAGTAAATGCAGATAAAACATAAACAATAACCAGTAGACTAGCCGAGACAAGAGGACATAGTATTTGGCGGATGCTAGGGAAAAACCCCAATGTGGGGAAAACCCTTTGATTAAATCTTTTTATTATTCTTCAAAAGTTTAGCAGAAAGAGAGAGTACAATATACAAAATTTACTTGCCCAAACACAGTCAAATCTGTTTAGTCAAACTGCAGTTAACAGGATGCCCTAACCAGAAAGTCAATGTTGGTCAAATCAGAAGAATTACTCCTCCAAATCAGCTTGGTCAAATCCAATCAATTCATCCTCCAAAAAGCAGTCCAAATTAACCCAAAACAGTCTTGAAGAAATCGGTCAAACTTGGTCAACGCATAGTCAGCTCTGCGGTCAAAGGGCCTGCAGTCAACGCTAGTCAACCTTACACAAATCAATACTGTGCAATCAAATCAACTAAGTCAACTTATCAAGCCTTAGATGCCAAATCAAAACTAATATCAAACTCATAAAAGTTCTGCCAATATTCTTGTGGCAAACTCTTCAGACCAAAATGTCAGGTAGATCTCACATTCAAATACCAAATTATGACTTCATCTATTGTCATGTCAACAAATTGTTATTAAGCAATATCAAGCCATCGTTATGAATTATTTCTGCCACTAAATTAGAATGCATATATCAAGAACAAGTCATATAAGTTTCATGCATATACCAAGGATAAGTTAGCACTGTTTATATTTCAACCAATGTGCCAAAACCAATGAAGCCAATACAAAATCATTATTGAATACCAATATTAGTTATTGAAAGTCACTATAGCATTGCCATCAAGGCAAATAATTAGTTATCAAATCAAAACCCTAATTTGTTATCATTGTGAATTCAATCAATCCATAAGCTAGAACATATCTATGTAGTATGAACTATCAATCATCATGTCAAAATTTCAATACTTCTCATCTATACCAATCATCAACTATTATCAATTACTGTCATGTACTAGCTTTAATGATCAAATCAAAATAACATGCTAATATGCATATGCATATTCTGGTCCCCTGCAAACACAAGTTTAGCCAAAACATTCACATTCTCTATAGTAAGTCAAATATTCGAACTTCCCTGCTTATAGGACATTCTATTGTTTGCTCCATGTCTGTAGGACTGTTATACTCCAGGTTCACTCTTGATTTCGTGCATGAGGCTTCATATTTTGTGACCTATAGGCACAAGTGCACCCTAGGCCTTATTCCATGCGGTTGTGGCTTAGACTAGGACAACCCTTCTCTACCGAGATCAGAACTTGCCGCAGACCAACAACATCAAATATTTGTCTATTTACTTCGACAATAAAGAATCTTATACTTTTAATGCAAATGATATTAGGTGTAGGGGTCTTCTGAAGAGTTTCTCCCTCTTAATGAGCAACCACTTCAGCTATTATCATTCAAGTCATCAATCCGTCTATCATAATACTGTCATGCATCAACAAGACTGTTAGATCAGGGAATCCAACTAAATCAGGTTCTACCACATATATTCATCATACTCATAACATGTTAGCATCAACTACTTCATCGTCACATATGAACATGCCATCAAATTTCATCAAGAGTTAAAGTCTTATGATTATGGCAACTGACAGGTTTATCATCATACTTCAAAGATTATAATCACTGCATGACTTCTTTACATTTATTCAATCATCAAATCAGGTCATTCAATTTTTCCATATTGTGAGAATTACTAAGCCAACGTCAACAAGGAGATCCTGAGCAATAATCATATTGTTACACTTCTATCATCATGCTTGTCACAATCATTATCAATAGTATCAAGATCAATGCATCTAGGAGATCCATCATGTATAAGATGTGAGATGCTTTGCCAAATATCAAGTAATACCAATATATAAAAAATCAATGTTTCTATGTAGCTTTACCATGACTTAATAGAATGTAAGATACTTGTCCAATGTCAAGTGCACGATCTCATGATAAGTACCATGAATCAAACTTGCTTTCATATACATGCATGAGCCATTTGTGAGGGTGATATTCATCATACCTTACCAATGTTGCAGCTGAAACATAACATTGAAACAATGTATCATATATACCTTGTAGTATTCAGATACCTGTGCACCTTGATAATGATAGCTGGAGCACTGGTAAATTTGTCAACTAGGGCCAAACTTCACATTGGACAGCTCATATGAGGCATCTCATAGTTTTCTTGGATTCCTCTCTCCGAGAGGTGTAGGATTGATCTAAAGATCATTCCATTCTGACATGTACAAATGAAGTTATGAATTTATTTTGATTATGGTCAAATTGTCAAGGTCAGCGAGCAAACTCATGTAGGCTTAGAAGCCCAACAATCACGTCTATTCATCCTCAACGTTTGCCTATAAATACATGATGCCTCCTCCTCATTTGGACACGCTTCACTTTCTCATCTTCTCTTTCCTACTTTGACTGGGTACGAAAATCCGAAGCTGCTCTCGACACGTGCGAAGGGAAGGAATGGTTTTTCTGTTTTAGCGTTGACCAAATTTGACCGAAAATTTCAGAAGCTGTTTTACTGCGTTGACCTGTTTTTGGTGTGATTTTGGGTGGAGGAATTTTGTCCTAGCAGGCTGCAAATGTGGGCACAAGAACCGAGGCAATCTAACCTCCTGTTTGACAAACGTTCACTGTACTAGGGCTGGCCGCAGGGTTGACTTTTGTTGACCAGTTTTGACTGGAATTTTTTGGACTGTTTTGTGCTGATTAGACTTGCTGTTGGAGGCCGAAATTGATTGAGTTTAATCGAGATGAATTGGGAAGAAATCTGTCCTGTTGACCAGCATTGACTTTCTAGTTAGGGCTTTTTGTTTCTGTTGTTTGACTGATCAGATTTTCATTGTAATTGGACAAGTGAATATTATACATTTTACTCTCTTTCTCTCTGTTGAACTTTTGAAGAATTATAAGAAGAATTGATCAAGGGTTTCCCCACATTGGGGTTTGTCCCTGGTTGGTGCCATATCTTGTGTCCTCTTGTCTTGGATAGTATTCTACTATTATTGTTTATGTTCTATCTGCATTTTACTATCATGTTGATGTGATTGCTAAATTGGATATTGATATTGGGTTAATAAAGAAATTGAAGTAAAATTGCTCTAAGCATAGAACATACCATTGTTATCCTAAATTTAACAAGCACTTTGTCAACTTTTTCATTAGGTGCCTCCTTTCCTTTTTTTTTTTTTTTTTTTTTTTTTTTTTTTTTTCAGCGCTAACTCTTCTCTTCTTGCACTAGCCACCTTTTCCTGCATCTCAGATGATCCTCAAGAAGGATCCACTTATCACATCTCATCAAGATGTAGAAATTAATGTGTAGATTCAATACTGCTCATGAAATTTACTAAATTACAAGACTTGAAGCTACTCTAGTGATCTGCGGAAGTTAATTCACCATCTAGAATACAAATCATAGACATGCAAAAGGAAACATCACACATGCACAAAGATTTATCTAGGTGAAAGCAACTGCTCAAAACCCCTTACTGTCTCAGAGAATAAAGAAGAAATACATATGCTTGCTCAAGCTTGAGCACACTTTGCAATTGTATAGTTTATCCTCTACCTGAATGGCTGACTCTGGCCAACACTTAGCCAATTTCCAAGCCCTTCAAGCTCCTATTTCCTTGCGTTGTTCCTCTGGGAATTAGGCCCCTATTAATTAGGAAACTCCCTCATCTGGATTGTGCAATTCCTTTAGGGTCTTCCTCTTACTGCATGCACCATCTGTACACTTAGGAATAGTCTACAACTGATAGTACACTGCCTTGGAATCTTCATCTCAATCGGGTAACTCGACTTCTTTGCATGCATGAGTTAATTTAGGCCGATTTATTAGTTATCTGGTTGATCATTGAGTGTGGTTGAAGTTCCACTACCACAACTTGACCTTCCACTAGTTCCTCCAATAGTTAGAACTAGTTTAACTGAGCATAGCTCAATTTAACTGAATTAAATTGCTACAACTGAAATTAACTCAACCTAGGCTCCTAAAATTTAGGAACCCACTACACACAACTGGACTTCATGCCCCTAACTTGAACTAACTGAGCTAGTGTCCTATTATTTAGGAATGAACTCAAGCAAACTGAACCTCAACTCATTAACTCAAATTGAGTTTTCTTAACTGAGTGGCAAGAGCCATGTCACCTCAGCGAACTCCTCCAATTTGTCTGCTGATGTGGAATTTGGAATTTTCTCAATTTAATTAAGGCAAAAATCAAATTGAGACTTTCTTGCTGCATTTTCAACACTCCCTGTCAGCAAGAAAGAGATTATCAACCACCCCTATCCTGCACATGTGGAATGTACTGCATGCAACACCTCGCACTGCTGCTGCTGCTCCTGCAACACCTGCAACACTTGCAACTGAGAAGTATCCAAAAAAAATTGAATCAATCATCTTTGCAACTGTCTACTGGGAAAACTGTGCTGCTACTGACTCTGCTACTGATCCTCCTGCTTTATTGTCAACACTCCTCTGCACTCCTCAATATCTAACTGACACCGATCCTCCTTCTACTGAATACTGTGGGCCTCCGTAGCATGGCAATGATCCATGAGGAGAACGTGTCAATGGACCCTACCCAAAATTTTGCAACTCTTGGACTAGGGCTTCACATCGCCCCATCTCACACCTGGAGGTATGGCTGCATGTGCTCCCTCTCTGCCCACTTAGCTCGAACTCTGCCCCTGATGGAGGTCTTTGCTTGAGTGGATGTCTCCACTTTGCCTCCTGTCAGCTTCTCCATTTGTAGCTGCTCCACAATTTCCCAAGGCTTATTCTGAGGTTGCATTTTGAGAGGTAAATCATGCTACCTCTCAACCACCACATCTCTAGTCTCTGCCTTGCTCCTTAAGGCTTTGCATGCATCTTTTACCTCAAGTGCATACAGGTTCTTGGCTCGAACCCCGGTTTGCTTCACCTATCCCGTGGCTATGTGTCTCAGGAATGCCTTTCCTTTGCTGAAGATCACATCATAACCACAGTCTTCCAAAATTGTAACGAAGACAAGATTCTTCTTTAGACTCGGAACAAACATCACATCCTTGAGTTTGAGAGGGGAGCTCGATTCTCTTTGAAAGGTGACAGTACCGATCTCGGTTGCACTGTAAATCCCGTCGTCTCCAAACTCAATGTTCATTTGGAGATCTTTCTCCTTCAAGTCATTGAAAAATTCTCCATTCCCTGTCATATGGAATGAAGCACTGCTGTCCAGATACCACACACTTCCCATCATTGTGTTGGCCATGCATGCAATGAGAGTAAACTCAAGCTCAAATCGTGAAGCCAAAGCTTCACCTGTTGTTGCTACTGCAGACTCCTTCTTGCTTGCCTTCTTCTGTGGACACTTAGTGGCATAGAGCCCAAATTCACGACAGTGAAAGCACTTGATTTTGGACAAGTCTTTCTTCTTGCCCTCTTGGCTGGAAGTAGCCTCACCTTGGGACTTCTTCCCTTTGGGCTTCCTTCATTTGCTAACTAATGCAAAGTCCTCTTCCTCTTCTTTGGATGAGGTCCCATCTCTGGTATTCCGCCTTATTTCCTCTTGTACCAAGTTGGACCATATGCACTCCCAATTTGGTAGTTTCTCCTTTCCATTCATCGAATATTGATAGTTGTGCCAGCGCTTGGGAAGGCCTAGAAGGGCCAGGCTTACCAAATCAGCTTCTGTAATAGTAAAACTAACTCGACCAAGTTCATCACGACATTGTGTGAACCTTCTTAGGTACCGTGGAATGGTCTCGTTCCTCTGCATCTTGATATTTTGAAGATTGCCCTTGAGTCCCAATTTCCTGTGGTCACTACTATTCTAGAATAAATCTGTCGATGCTTGCCACATTGCATACAAAGTCTATTTCCCGTGGAGATTTGAGACAATATGGTCTCGTACTCCCTCCAATATGATTCTCCTCGCCTTGGTTACACACTTCTTCCATTCTGCTAGATTCTTAGCATCAGATGTTGCTGGTTTCAGAATATCATTATCAATGAATTCCTTCAACCCATTATCCTTGAGTACTGCCTCCATGCGGTCCTTCCATGGAACATAATTCTAGCTTCCCTCAAGGGCATACTTGAGCCTTAGTCCACTGAAATCCATCTTCTCAGTCCTGAAGAAAACCTGCAACACTAATTTGCAAATTCGAATCTCCTGCAATGACAACTTCAAAATCTCTGCTCTACAGTGATGCCAACTCTGATACCATGTAGAAATTAATGTGTAGATTCAATACTGCTCATGAAATTTACTAAATCACAAGACTTGAAGCTACTCTTCTAACACGCGAAAGTTAATTCACCATTAAGAACACAAATCATAGACATGTAAAAGGAAACATCACACATGCAAAATATTTATCTAGGGGAAAACAACTACTCAAAATCCCTTACTATCTATATTGCATTAATCAGAGATTAGAGAAGAAATTCATATGCTTGCTCAAGCTTGAGCACACCCTGCCAGTGTATTGTCTATCCCTCTACCTGACTGATTGACTGTGGCCAACACTTAGCCAGTTTTCGAGCCCTCCAAGCTGCTATTTCCTTGTGCTGCTCCTCCGGGAATTAGGCCCCTATTAATTAGGAAATTCCCTCATCTGGATTGCACAATTCCTTTAGGGTTTTCCTTTGACTACATGCACCATCTGTACACTTTAGAATAGTCTACAACTGGAATCTTCATCTCAATCGGATAACTCGGATTCTTTGCATGCATGAGTTAATTTAGGTTGATTTATCAGTTATCTGGTTGATCACTGAGTGTGGTTGAAGTTCCACTACCACAGTTAGAACTAGTTTAATTGACCATAACTCAATTTAACTGAATTCAATGGCTACAACAAAAATTAACTCAACCTAGGCTCCTAACATATAGGAACCTACTGCACATAATTAAACTTCATGCCCTTAACTCGAATTAACTGAGCTCGACTCCTATTTTTTAGGAATCAACTCAAACAAATTGAACCTCAATTCATTAACTCAAATTGAGTGTTCTTAACTGAGTGACCAGAGCCATGTCACCTCAGTTAACTCCTCTAAGTTGTCTGTTGATGTGGAATTTCGAATTTTCTCAATTTAATTAAGGCAAAAATCAAATTGAGATTTTCTTGCTTCATTTTCAACACAAGAGGTTAGAGGTATCCAAATAAATATACATGCAGGAAGTATAAGTAATAATCAAAGCAATAAACTCAAACAAGAATAGAATCACAAAGAGGTAACATAAATCTAAAAGGTACTCATCTTTTAACGAGAAGAGATCAACTCCCTCTTGCACCAACCTTCAAGAATCATGACTGTCCATTCACCATATAACATTGTTTCCTTCAATATACTCATCAACTTCATCAATAACCAAGGCCTAATTGGGGCTACATAAAATCTGTCACATGTTCTTGAACTTTTTCACATTGATCATGCTAGGGTTTCTAAAGTGCATATCTATGGTTCCTTATGATATCCATCAAATCCTAATACAAGGTTTCCTTCAAACCCCAGTATTCTTTTAGGTCTCCTCCATCTTCTCTTGCTTCCATGAAAGGTGTCTTCTCAGGGTGATTTTAATGACTTTCTTCAGCCCAATTCCGATAGCATGTTAATTTTTCTTAGGGCTATATTGTTCTTTGCTTTGATAATTGCATTTCTTTATTTCCATATTTAAATTCACCCCATAATATCATATCATTATTCAACAACATATGCAACTATGTAGAAAGAATAATGTCATCATCATTGCAGCGAAACATAAAGGAACAATAGAAGAAAAACATTCACACATAGAGACACTAGGATTGGTCAGAGACCAGGGTAAAACTCACTACGGGAAAAACTCTTTCAAATTCTTCTTCTTATTAGATTGTCATTGAATGATTCAACAAAAGAGAGTACAATGATCCATATTTTCATCCATACAACTATCCAGCAAAATCAACTAAACAATATCCATAAGATGAATCCAACCATGCTTATAATCCAAAAACCTTGATTTAGGAACCTGTAGTCAATTGTCACTATTTGTAGTCAGCTGTCGAACTCTGCGGTCAATGGGGGAAAACTTTGGTCAACTAAAAAATTCAACCTTTAGGTTTCAGTCGCAAGGAAGATGTGTTATGCATGCGGCTGAAAGGCTTTGGTCGAAATTTCTCCATGACATACTTGTGGCTGTAATCGAAATTTCTCCATGACATGCCTACGACTGAGACCCAAAACCCTAAAAACAGAGATGTGAGCTTTGGTCCTTGCAATTTCAGACCTGTGCCAACCAATCTCTGCGAACTTGCCTCAGACTTGTGTGAGCCAAACCAAATAAGAGAATAGAAGAATGTTTCATGATCATGTCCAAATGAGGTTGAGGTCACTTGTATTTATAGCCTTCCAAGGGTGTCCAATTTTTTTTAGGGCCGAGATCAAATATGCACATGTGGGCTTTAATTCAAGAATACACTTTCCATTTGTAGGAATTTACAGGGTAAGTTCCTTAGACAGAACACCAAAGG
>APFE031053670.1:82035-114768 GCA_000404065.3 Pinus taeda
TACCGACACTTGATCCGTGGCTTAACACCCGATTGGTCCATGATCTCTATTTAAAGAGCATAGAGGGTCATTTGTAGGTTAACTGTTCATGAGAGAAGCTTATGTAAAATTTTCATTCTTTTATTAATAAATTGCCTGAAGTGGCCGCGTTGGCTCAGGCCGTGGACTGTTTCCCTCTTTGAGGGTTTTAACCACATCAAAAATACTGGTGTATTGATCTGTGATCTGTTTGTGAGCGGTGTCCTTTGGTGTTCTGTCTGAGGAACTTACCTTGTAAATTCCTACACTTTCTAACCGTTCTGAGCTGTTAGGGCAAAGAGTGTCCGCATAATCGACCCCTGACTTCTGTGCAAAACCTTTTGCCACAAGCATGGCTTTGTGCTTGTCAAGTGAGCCATCAGCTTTATACTTGTTTTTGTAGACCCACTTGCAGCCAATTGGTTTGGTTCCCAATGGAGGATCAACCAGCTTCCAAGTGCCATTCTTTACTAAGGCATCATACTCCTTTTGCATTGCTTCTTTCCATTCATCATGAGAAGCAGCTTCTTTGAAGGAAGTTGGTTCAAAATCTGTAGACAAATTCAATTCACAATCATAAGAAACATCCAGATCAACAGGTGAATCAGAGTCATCTACATCACCTCCATTTTGTTGGTTTGAATTTCTAGTTCCTGTCTTTCCAACCTCATCAGGATGAACACTTTCAAGTGTCTTTGTTAGCCACTTTGGGGGACCTTTCTTAGATTGTCTAAGCTGCTCTGTTGATTGAGTTGTGACTGAATCAAGATTGAGTCTCTCAATTCTGTCAACCACATCACTCAAAGTATCATCCGTTGTTGGAGTTTCATGCGGCGGAGAGTGCTTCAGAAGAAGATTCCACAGGTTGGTCTAGTATAGGAATTCCCCCTTCAAGATGTGGAATCTGATTATCAAATTCTTGAAATGATTTTGCATTTGCGAATCTATCCAAGCAATCAAGTTGCCGCTCAACAACATTGTCAGTTTTGGATGATTCAAGAAAGATTACATCTCTAGATACAACAAACTTTTTATTGACTTCATCATAGAGATGGTATGCTTTGGAGGTTTTTGAATACCCTAGGAAGATACACTTACGATTTCTTGCACCAAGTTTGTTTCTATGTACCTTTGGTATCAAGGCATAACATGTGAAACCAAAGACCTTGAGATGCTTTACCGAAGGAATGTGCCCATACCACATTTCATAAGGAGTCTTGTTTCTAATAGCATTAGATAGACATCTATTCTTTACATATACAACACATAGAGCTGTATCAACCCAAAACATCAATTTTACATTTTTGAAAAACATCATGTAGCGCACCATATTTAAGGTTGTCCTATTTATTCTTTTAGCTACTCTGTTCTGTTGGGGATTATAAGGCACAGTTGTTTGATGTTTGATCCCATGTTGGCGAAGATAGTTTTCAAATTCATTTGAAGTGTATTCTTTTCCATTATCATGCGAATAGAGCCATATGAGATTTGATATTTTTCAATCCATGTATGAAAGTTCTTGAATGTTTGAAAAAACATCAGATTTGTTCTTCAATAAATAAACCCAACACATTCTGGTGTAGTCATCAATAAATGTCATGATATATTTATTTCCATTTGCGGAAGGAACAGGCATTGGACCACATAAATCTGAATGAATAAGTTCAAGCTTCCTATGTGCTCTTGAATGTGAGTCATGAAATGACTGTTTGCTATGCTTTCCTAGAATGCAAGCATCACATTGCTTAAGTTTCCTAGGAATTTTAGGCAAACCAGTAACACCATTTTTCTTCAACAAGCGGAGGCTGTCATAGTTCAAGTGTCCAAATCTAGCATGCCATAATAAACTTGATGGAAATGTACCTTCTTCATAATGAGAATTGTATGAGAAAGTTTGTGCATAGGCAGAGGTACCTTGCAGCTTGAGAAGCCTTTCTTCTTCTATCCTCGTTATGACAAGCGAGTGGTCTGATGCTTTTCTCACCTCAAGCTTGCCATCAAACATATGAATGGAGTGTCCTTGCTGACGAATGTGGACCAAGGACAACAAGTTTCTCCTCAGCCGTGGGAGATATAGAACACGATGCAGAAGAAAGTTTGGAAGGCCGGGCAATTTAAGCCTGATTGTGCCAAGCCTTGATGGCTTGAGTTTTGATTTGTCTGCAAAGTATACTGCTCCATCAACATTGTCAGTAAATTCTTCAAAAAAATCTCTTCTAAAAGTCATGTGGCAAGTTGCTCCCGAATCAAGCAACCAATCATTTTTCCAAGAAGCAAGTGAAGCATTAAACAAGTCTTCATTTACTCCAATATTACAGTGTGCCACAACATAGTGAGTGGATTCATGTGCTTTACCTTTGGGTTGGTTTCTTTCCTACTCAACTCTGTCCCAAGGCAACTTGCATGTGGATGCATCATGTGATCCATCTCTTTTGCAACGTATGCAATGCAAATCTGACTTTTCTCATTGAGAGTGTTTGCCCCCCTTGCCTCTGAAATTTCTTCCTCTTCCTCTTTGACCACCTCTTCCTCTGGAAGAACCTTGAGTAAGATTCTTTTCTTTATGTGCAAGGCACACAGCCTCTTCAGAAGACTGAGGAGCTGTCTTCTTTCCAAAAACTTCTATTTTTCAACAAATTTTTTTACAAGGGAGTCAAAGGTAATATCTTTGAGGTTTCCATTTGCTTGCAATGACTCGAGATAATTTGAGTAAGTGGGATAAAGTGCCTTGAGAAAAGCTATCAGAGGAATATCCAGTGACTTTGATATCATGCATAATAGATTTTACTTCTGATGCAAGAGCAAGAGGATCATCATTTTGTAATTCAAGGGTGAACAGTTTAATCATGGGTTGAACAACTTCAAGTGCAGAGTGTGAGTCATAGAGTTCCTTCAGTTTTTGTAAGGCTTCGAAAGCATTTGAAAATGGCGAAATATGGTGACCCACCTCTTCATTTATTGATGCTGCAATGAATGCATAAGCCTTGCTGTTCTTATTTTCCCAAATGGCGGTTCCTTGTCTAAGGTACGCTGTTTTGGCTCTTTGTCTCCATTTCCAACACACACTCCTTTCCATAGCTCATTAAAAATGAGAGTGTGTTTGATTTTCCGCGATCATTCTGGATAGTTTTCCTTGCGGTGAGAACCACTCCCACAATAGATATCAATAAATGCATTTTAAAAATCTGTGTATTGTAAAAATACTTCTGCTACCAATGTAAAAAAAATTGCACCTCTAGTGTTAAAGAATGCAGTTTTGGTGTAAAATTGGGAAAAAAAAATTCACTTTGATATATAGGACAGAGGTATTTTATGGGGGAGGTGGTTTATGGGGAAGGGTTTATATGTGGGGGAGGTAACATATGGGGAGTATTTAATACCAAAAAATAAATTCGAAAGGTCATGGAGTTCCTTCAACATAGTAGGCAGTGGAGATTTTATAACAATGAAGCGCAACTAGCGAGGAGGGTGTAGAGACCATGTGTTGTGGAGGAGCAACGCAGCGTGGGAGGAGGGGCCGTATGGTCTGAGGAGCAGCGCATCGTATGGAGTGAGCAAAGTGCTAGACAACGTGGGAGGTGATGGTATAAGGAGGAGTAACGACACCAACGCTTATGGAGGAGCGGTATGGAGGGAGGGCTGAAGCCGAGGGGTGACTTCACCTTCATATTCAGGAAATGAGGTGTGCATACCAGAATACTGTGAGGAGGGCGTATTCGTATACCCGAATGCTATGAGGAGTTTGCAACATTCAATAGTGTCACCTGCACTCAACGTATTCAACCTGAGAGATATGAAGGCCGAAGGCATAGTCGAGGTATGCTTGGAATATGAGAACAATCATGCACAGCTCAGAGAGCGCAGAGAATATGGGAGAGAGCGCAAAAAATAGAGGGACAAAATATGGCAGAAAATTGATACAAGGAGTTACAACACAAAAGCTAATTTTGGGAGTTGGCTCTGATAGCATGTCAAACCAGGATGTAACTCCTCAAATGTGATCGATTTATTCATGCAGGTTGTTCATTATTATATACAAGAGGGAGTGACTGTTTAGTTCATCTCCCGATGACTCTCCATTTCCTCTATTATTTATTTACACTAATTACAACTGTAATTAGTGTAAATAAATAATAGAGGAAAATGGTGTCAACACCTTCGACCTAGCACACATCAAGTTTGTTGCTAGGGGCTAACATTGTTAAGTAGCTCCGGGCCCCAAGTGTTGCTCCAAAACAGACCTGCAATGAGCCTCCTTAACTCGGCCTAGCCTCCAACACTCTCGACCTCCACTACAATAACTTTGGTCCTCAAATAACCTTGAAATAGACCTCAAAACCCACACTGTTTTGCCTCCTTCTTTGCTCCACCTAGGGCATAGAAGTATCCCCCTCAACAAGTTCTTCTTTGATGTATATGTGTTGCATAATGGATGCGCTAAAACACATCAAATCACCCTCTATTTATATCCAAATGAAGAGCTCAACGAATCAGTGAAGAGACAAATCTATTGGAGGAATTTTGCTTCAAGTCTACATTACTTGAAAACCAATAATTACTTGTCAACTTCAAAAATTCATTTCTCCACTTCTACAACTCGGAATTCGACGATTCTCGAAGCGTTGAATTCTCCTTTCCGCCCTCTATTGTCTCATGCCGTCACGTGTAGAAATGTGCTTCCGGAATTGCCCCAAACACGTTTGGGTGCAAAACCCCATGCGTGGGTTCCAAGCCCACAAGTGACCCTTGTGGCGCTTTGCCTTCCAAACCCTGAACCCTAGGGCTTGGAGTACCTCCCAAGCTACACAAATCAACATTGAGATGGAGTGGCACATGGGAGATGGTTTGTGATGGATTTGCACATTGAAGATTGAAGATAGCTTGCTCATTGGTTGCTTGATCTTAGTTGGGTGCTTAGGCATTGGAGTTTTTTTGATAGCTTGATGTCCTTCATGCTGGCCACATGGAGAGGTTTTCTTGTTTGGAAGATGCCCTACTTAGAAGGAGAAGAGCTGTGCATCTGGGAGGAGGGCATTAGGCCCTAGGTAACCTTGGGTAACCTGGATTTCTATATGGAAATTGGAGGCTGGGAGTAAGCTTGGGGATGCCTAGGTTCAACAATTTTCATGTGAGGAGTGTGGACCTAGACAAGTACATGGTTTAGGAGGAGTGATGGAGTTTGTGTGGCCTTGTGATGGAGGGGTGTGGACACACCTTGTGTAGCTACATTATTTTTAGTTTTGTACAACATCACCTTAGAGTTTCACATGTGTACCCCTAGAGTGGAGTGCTTCACTTGTGTGCACCTACATGTGTTTATTGTAGATTGCTTGTAAGAGAATTAACACATATTGTTTTGTTGGCTTCCCTTATCTCCCTTATATATATTGGAAGGAGAGAGTCCTTATAGTCATCATCATCATCATTTTTTCTTTGTACTTGCGTTCTTGGAGCAATTCTCTTCTTGGATTGTACCCTTCTCTTTGTAGGTTACTTGTAAGAGCATTGGCCAACATTGTATTGTTGGCCTTAGGTAGCTTCCATATATATAGAGGAAGGGGAGAGTCCTCCACAATTATCATGATCATCCTCTTCTCTTTGTACTTGTCTTCTTGGAGTGATTTGCTAGGGTTCATGAGGAAACTTTAAGAGAAGTTATACATGGGAGGATGACATCTTTGTTGGAGATTGCTCTTGTGACTAGGTTTTACTCTATTGATGAAGAGAACATTGGATATGATCATCATTCATTATTGTAATCATAGTTCTTGTTCATCTTGTGCAATGCTATTGAGGGCAGGGAGCGAGACAGAGAGTGGGAACCACAATTTTCAAAAAGATTTTTGGGAGTGGAGTGGTTTTTGTATAATACTATTTTAATATCTTTTGATGCATATATGTTAAAAAATAGATATTAATTGTTGAATCAACTACATAATACATGAAACCATAAATTTAACTATTGTATTAATAGTTTTCATTAAAGCGTCAACCATTAGTACACATAACATAAATCATATAATAGTTATAACTTATAAGATTGACATCAAATGATCAATCATCAAGCACAATATTGACCTTGAAGTCTAAACATATAAAATTTGTCATATAAAAATTGTAATAGATTACATCAACAAGCAAATGAAACAGAGCATCAGATTCATTATCAAAGAGTTTTAAGATTTAGTTAATAGTTTAAAGGTAGGTTTAAAGTTCAAACTTAGACTATCATATAACATATACAAAATAAGGCACAATAAAGACAAAATACTAGGTTTTAGAGACTACTTCTAAAGTGAAAAGAAAAAGATATCTAGTATCTTCGAATATTTCCTCTTGTCGGTAGAAAATTCTAGTTTCTTTTCCTACGGTCTATGAAGAAGAGGAGTAGGAGTAGGTGGAAGTGTTCATGAAACACGATCAATAGCTACATGACCCCCATGTAACAACGGATGATGTGAACATAAGGGAGAAACCTTCTAGTGGATGGGGGTAGCATGCTTGCTCCATGAATATGAGCACTCATTTAGCTTCCAAGTACTGTGAATTTAGGGCTTCATATTGGCCTCCTTTGAATTATTTCCCCAAGTCACATATGTTCTATCATTCTTTGCTTCCTCACAATAATGGGACAACAACCTCAAGTTGTAGTGCACATAAACAAAGCTTTCTGCTTGGTCTACATTCAAGATGTTTCTCCTTATGTTGTGGATGAAGCTATAGGTGCTCCAACACCTCTTTGCAAAAGAAGTGTTAATAATTTATGAAAGCACCCTCATCACCAATTTATGTAGATGTGTGGTAGAGGAGCCATACATGTTTCACCATTCAATAGGATTCAATTGATCTTGATCTTTAGTTACATGCAAGTTAGCAAAGACTCTATGTTCACCGATGTACTTGTTCAATTGGTTTTGTGCTTGAGCACACTACTCTTTGTCAAATACCAACTTTCCTAATGCAAGCGTACACCCATTTTGTACCTTATGGTTTATGTGTGATTTTATCCTAACCCCAATTTTATGTTTTGGTTGGGCCAACCAAGATGGAGAACAATATTTAGGTGTAAGGACATATCTTATGACATGGAGTCTAACATTCAGATTATCTCACCTTTGACCATATGTTTATGGATATATGATCACACAAGATCACATCTCTTGTCTCAACAATGTCTTTGATTTGGCCTAGCTTGTTGTCCATCTAGATATATGCCTCCCCAATTTTTGCAATAATACTTTAAATGGCCTTTGGTGAACTCCAAACATACCTAACCTATTGCCAGATGTGACCATTAAACACTGAGTCCTTCACCTCATAAAGTTCATGTCTTTCAAATCTTGCCGTGAACCACTTGAGACCTTACTAGCCAATTGCATCGGTTACCTTCAAAGGGCACCTGAAGGTGGGGTAATAGCTAGCAAATTTGGTGTTTGCAATCTTTAGTAGCTCTAACTTAGAGTAGTTGTGAAAAATGTTGTGGGCCATGTTATGATTGGTAATAAATGATATCGTGTTCTTCCCTCCATTGTACAATGCACCAATCCATTTATAATTGTGGTCCTTCATCTTAACAATATCAGTCATCAAGAGGTTTAATGTGTGAACCAAACACCCAAGAAAATTATGTTAGGGTATCTCAATTATTGCTTCCACTGCCTTATGGCCCAATCAATGAGACTTAAATGACATTGTATGGTCCAATCTCTTGAATTGTTTTAATTAAGGCTTTTGCAAGATTAATATTAGTCTCATCAAGATCTGAGGAGTCATGGGATGAAAGGAAGACTCACGCCACTAAGAAACACATCAAGAATATTGATCAATGGCTTGCATTTAACATTTGCCCAACCATCATATACAATGGATACCCCATGTTTGTTCTAGTAATTTGCAATTTTTCCCATAGATTTGGCTCTTTCTCTATCAAGTACCATGGTTCTAGCTTTTGTCATGCTTAGGGTTCATTTGTCCTTCAATGGTACCGTTGATGACTTGTACCATTTCATGCCAATATGGTGGGGGAAGAACATTGAATGGTATAGCACATGCATAGACAAACTTTAGTTGTTTTTCATCCACATCATCCCTACAATCTTGGTCAAGAAAATCTGATATTGTTATCTCCCTTAAATGCATAGGTGAGAATCCACTAGCATGGGGGATGGGATTAGCCATTGAACATGTTTCTTGAAATCTCATATTCAACCTTTAATTTTTTTGGATTTGTTTTGTGTGGTCTCCTTAACCTTGTATTTTTTTTTGTCTTCGAGTGGAACATGGCCATAGGTTTTGACTTCTATAGTCTTGCCTTCATCCCATGACACAATCCCACAAAGTTGCTTTCTCACATAGGTATATGAACTTGTGTAAGTTTTATGACAATGAGAGCATACAAATTTTGTGATTCTAACCCCTTTCCCTTTTTCAAGCTTCGTCACTTACTTCTGCAAGGGTGTGGTGTTCTCTTTGGGTTTCTTTCCATCATCATTGTCATTTTCATTATCATCATCTCCTTCCATTTCTTCCTCCTCCTCATAGTATGTGTTGCTTACTTGTAATTCTTACTCGTCATTGTTGGTATGTTGATGTCTTCCCAACACCACCATCATAATAAAAAATGGGGTACCCATTGACATACCCATCATGCTTGTTGAATCTTGAGAATAACTTGCTACTTGCCTCTAATAGAATGATGGAGAAGGAGAAATGGGAAAGTGTAGTAGAAGAGAACATTCCAACATTCAACATAGTAAATATGCTAGTTTACAATACATGGAAAAAAAGCTAAAAACAAACAAGAGTGGGCTTTAGAGCCTACCTTGTCAAAGCTCTAATGGTGGTTGAATGTAATTATGGTAGACTTCAATTTGCGTTCTAAGATCTCACAAATGACAAACTTCAATCTTCCTTCCAAGCTCTTCTAAATTTGCTCCTTAACAACTAGTAAACAACCCACTCAAAACCCTACCAACGATGAGTGAAATGAGTGAAACAAGGAATGGAATTAGATCAAATGGATGTTTTAATCCACCAAGGAACCCTACCCATTCCTAAAGCAAGCATTTGGAGCCTTGTTTTGGTTCTCTCAAGCAAAAAAATGGCCACATTTACCTCATTGGGAGTGGTGAACTTTTTTTAAGCTTTCAGAGTGTTTTGGAAGTGTCTTGGGAGAGTTGAGGAAGTGCTTAGGGAAAGGATGCTCCCTGATAGGGTAGGGAGAGTTTTTTAAAGCAAGGGAGTATGCTTCGAAAAAATGCTCCTAGAAGGTATTGTTCAAGAAGTGCTTCCTAGGTTGATTCTTGAATATTCCCTTTAGTAGCATGCTTTGTGAGTGAACCACTGAGGGTGGGCACTTGCCCATAGTGTATGTCTTGTGATTAGAGATGTGACTAAGAGGAGGAGCACTCTAGTAATCTTCTCTCTTATATCTTCATTTGTACTTGGTCTCTCTCTCTTTGAATTGCTAGGGTTTCTTGATATTCTTGGAGGATCTTGAAGTCTAGGGGTAGGGTTTCTTTCCTTGAACAATAGAGATATGGGTTTTGAGATGAAACCCTAGGGTGTATTTAGTGAAGAACAAAAGGAGAATAAGATGGCTTGTCTTGGAGGACTTGTTTGAGTAATTCATGCATGTTGGAGTTCCTTGGTTGAGCTAGACTTTTGCTTGGGTTTTTCCAGCTAGGGTTTCTTTCCAGCTAGTGGGTTGTACTAGCACTGTTATAAGGCTATTGTATGTAAAACAACTTCATCTTGTGCATAACAATGAACTTTTCAGCTGTCCAATACTTGTGTGAGTTGTAGATTTGATTTTCAACCATTTATGTTCTTCATGGTTTTTAATTTATTGTTATACATGTCTTGTTGTTTTGGTAGTAGCAAATGTCATTTATGTTAAGTGATTTTACATTGTAATTGAAAAAGATAAGGGCCGTTTTACTATTGCAATTAAGAGCTTTTATATTTCGTTTATGCATGATAAGATTGTTGTAGAAGGCTATGTTAATTTTTGAACCTAGTACCTAGCAAATTTATCACAAATCTACTAAATAAAAGAATGAATAGGATCTTAACATAAACACAAATATTTAGCGGAAGCACAACCAAAATCAATCACATATTACACAAAGGTTTTATTCCCAATCAAATAGTTCATCATTAAAAATAACTTCAGAACCTACTTAGGCTCCCTTATGGGGAAAATGGCCCATTGAGGACAATACAAATACAACAAGAACCTGGACCTGATCTTGTTGATCAAACCCTACTTGGCTGATTTGGATCTTCATGGTCACCTCTTGCACCTTCCTCGAACTTGGCACACTTGAATGGAAGTCCTTCTCCACCCAATCACTGAGATGTACTTTTCTCTCAATGCCTTGTGTTCACCCACTGTTGTATGTCTTCTTTATTGGCCTAACCTTTATTTTATAAGCTTTGATTTGTGATTGAATCCACAACCCTAATCTCCAAAGTGATTGACGGTTGAGATTAGATCTCACCTCACCTGAGATTGACAATTGAGATTCATATAATTCACTATGTGAAATCCTTTGCATTTCATTAGATCAACTTAGTTTTATCTTATAAAAGAAATCACTTTAATCACTAAAGTAGTTTGCTAATTTTCACTGTGCATTAGGTGACTTCTGCATGCCCAAATACTTAGGCTTGTGTAGAAGTACTTGCACGAGCTACAAACATCAACACTCGCTCTTAGTAAGGGAGGTACCTCCTGAAGAGCCACTTGGAAATGGCTGTCCTTCCTGCCCTGGCATATTGTCCTTCTTTAGAGGCCTACTTGTGAAAATTCAAGAATCCCACTCGAATCTACTACTGCAGCAATTGATTAAACTTCTGCTATTTGTTAATTACTGAAACAAATTATTAACTGCTTCTTATAGCAAATATCGAAGCTAATACAACTGCAACCTTCACTTAATTAATTAATTTGCCCAAAACAAGAACAAAACAATAGAGAAAGATACACACAAGTGACAATATTTTTTGGACAAAAGTCCCCGGAAAAACCCAATGTGGGAAAACTGGTGCAACAGATCTCAGGGTTTTTATTATTATGCAGAAATATTATGAATACAACCCTAGGATGCCCTCCTGACAATCTAGTTACAAAGAAAATCACTTGGCAAGAAAGACTGGTGAGATTACTTCAGTCAACACCGCTGATCTCGATTGATCCGGCAGCTGAACTATGAGATCCCTAGCTACTTCTGTGCTGCCCCTGCATGGGCCTTGCGTCAGCCTCTAAGTCACTGCGTGAGAATTGATCTGCCTTCAGAGGCCTTTTCCAGCCCTCCCGACTCAGAAATGTTAGCTAATTCAGACCTTTGCGCTGGAAGCTGCTGCGCTGCTCTGCGTCGGGCCTGCGTGAGCCCTTCCTGGCTCTGCGGCACCCTCTCTACCCTCTGCGCTGCCTCCTCTATGTGTCTTTATGCTTCTCTCCTGAGTATTCTTGGCTTTGGAGAAGATATCCCAGCCAAAACTCTCTCTGCTCCTCTCTGCAACAACTCACTATCGAATTCACTTGGCAGTTGCTCTGCTTCAGAAAATCGAACTTCTGAACTCTGTGTGTGTTTTCCAAATGACCCTCAAGCCTCTTTAAATAATCTTCTGCTTGATCCTCGTCTTCTTCTAGAAGTTACACCTACAGTTAGATTAATACCCATTAATTATTTTATTTTCCTAAGTTTAGACTTAGGGTCCCATTAAAAATAATTAATTATTTTAATAAAACTATTTTTGGGTGGAATTTCCCAAAACACTTTTGGGGTTCTTTGGAATACATGTGCCCTAGACTCCCTGCAAAATTTGAGACTTACAGCACATCCGATGCTACCAGAAATCAACACTACTCTCCATGAATGTACTTCTAGCAGCCTCCAATTGCTTCTATGCTTCCATCAATGTCTGAACAAATTTACTTGTCACCCTGCATAAGATGTTCTCTCTAACCATGTTGGCCACCGATGTGTCTGGGCTAGACTTCTCTGGACGAATGAACACCTACCCATTCTTGATTTTGACCTCAAATTCTCTATCCTCCATGACTGACACAGAGCAAATTTCTCTTTAGCCATGGTATGAATAACATGTTATTCGCTTGCAACATCTCTCCCGACTCTAGTTGAAACGTAATAGGCAAGGGACAAATGAGAAGTCTCTGTCGAATTTTGTTGCAAACTCTTCAAGATGAACCTTTGCTGATGCTGTTGGTTGCTGCGACTTCCCCTGCCCACTCTTCCACTTTAGACACTGTGAAGCATGGTGCCCACTCTTGTGGCAATTGAATCACTTGATTTTACTCAAGTCCCTCTTCCTTCTTCTTTCCTGGTTGAGAGGTTGCCCCCTTACTGTTACCTTTTGAACCCTTTACTTTCTTGCTTGTTGATGTTTAACTCGTCCGGAGTCTTTTCCTAGATGTAGTCATCCCAAAGCCTTTCCCGATTGGAAGGGTGCTCCCAGGTGCAGATTCCTTGGACAAATGATTACCATGACTTGGGAAGACTATTCAATGACCCATTCACGAGCTCTGTGTCTTCTGCCATTTCCCCAGTGCTAGGACTAAATGGACAGCTAGTTCCAAGTGGCTCTTTAGGAAGTGCTTTTCTGGCTAAGAGGGAGTTTTGATGTTTGTAGCTGGAGCTGGTACTTCTGCATATGCCTAAGTTTTTAGGCATGTAGAAGTTGCCTAATAGACTCTTAATCTTTGCAATTAGTTTAGTGATTAAAGTAATTTCTTTTATAAGAAAAAAAGTGAGTTAATCGAATGAATGACAGACACCATTGACTATAATATTACTTTACTTAATTGTTGTGACTAGCTCTTTGACACACCACATTAATATGACTATAGAGCACTCTTTGATGATTATCTATTGTCTATATAAGGATGATACAATCTAAAATCTCTCCATTTTTTCCATTTCTTTCCTGACTGATAGGTAAGAAGTAAAACAAGTAAACTACGTCATTTAGTTCCAAGTGGCTCTTTAGGAAGTGCCTTTCTTGCTAAGAGGGAGTTTTGATGTTTGTAGCTGGAGCTGGTACTTCTGCATAGGCGTAAGTGTTTAGGCATGTAGAAGTTGCCTAATAGACTCTTAATCTTTGCAATTAGTTTAGTGATTAAAGTAATTTCCTTTATAAGAAAAAAAGTGAGTTAATGGAATGAAATGAAAGACACCATTGACTATAATATTACTTTACTTAATTGTTGTGACTCGCTCTTTGACACACCAAATTAATATGACTATAGAGCACCCTTTGATGATTATCTCAAGGCTTATAGTCTATATAAGGATGATACAATCTATAATCTCTCCACTTACGATTTCTTTCCTGACTGATAGGTAAGAAGTAAAACAAGTAAACTATGTCATTCATCAAATGATGGAAGATATAAAAAAGCTAAGCTCCCTTGTTTTGATATCCAAGCCCTTGTAGACCCTTATGCTGATATTTTTGCATAGATTAAAGGTCTCCCTCTCACTTGGGTTGTACTACCACCATCTTAGACCTTGAGAGATTTTTTGGGTGGCATGAATTTCTAGAGGCATCCACCTTTACTCACATATTCCTCACCCCCCTGCATCAATTGAGAATTAGATAACTTTTAGCTGTAATGTACAAGAAGACAAGGCCTCTCAATGACCTTAGGACATTCTATATACGATACCTATGGTTTCCTTTCGTGACTTGCTGTAATATTTCAAAATAGACATTGATGCCCACTAATTCTCTTTTGAAGCCGTGCTTAGGTTGGGAGGGCACCTCATAACTTATCATGTGAAACTTTGTATCAAATAAAGGTGAATTACAACACATTTGACAAGGTATTTTATGCCTTAGTTTGACCACTTAAGTGGTGGCACCATTTTTTTATCCACATAATGATTCCCAAGGAAACCTATTGGGCACTTCCCCTCATTTCAAGGATGGTACATATGGTAAACTGGATTTTTTGGGGCTTAAGTCCAGGTCAAAATCTTGACTACAACTAGAACACAAAGAGGAATCATGTCACAAAGTGAGATTTGAACCTAGGTGGGGGAGGAAACAACTTTTCCTATTGGCCACTTGAGCTACACCCAATTGATAGAAGTTGCATGATTATATCCTTGACATGAAACCATTTTGCAGATTGATAATCAACCACTTCAGTTCTCGAGCTCACAGTCCAAGAGTTGAGGACACTGCCATTTGAAGTGGGTTTTCTACTAACAATTTCATTTAAATACAAGAAAAAATTAGCCATCAAGGTTTCTGAATTTTGTAGAAGACTTTTGCTAAGGTTCTCAACATTCTGGATGTTCGATGTGTTGTGAATAAGGAGTGAAAAGATCCGTATTCAACTAATCCTCATTTTGGTCCTATTATGGCAACATTGCAGCAACCCACCATTGTGGATCAAAACCCTTTTCTAGAATATAAAGTGAAATACGACCTGCTATTCATGCTTAATTAACTGTATGTATGTAAACAGTACGAGCTTGCCTGTTTCATTGGGAAGCCCATTCTTCTTTTTATGGTACACACTTAGGCATCCATAGGAAATGGCAACACCTTCAGTGATACTCTGTTGTCCTTCCATGCGGAAACAAACAGAAGGCTACATCGAATGATGCTCTCCTTGTGCTGAATTTAATTCTTGATCCACTACACAAAGAAAGCATGCCTATATTTTGTCATAATTTGCATATTTTCTAAGATTATAGTCATTATTCCTTGTAGCAAATCCATAGATGCAACACAAGTTTTAGATATATTCTTTAAGCATGTATGGAATCAGTTTGGGTAGCTGCTCACTAGGATTTGAAGCTGACATTCCAGAAATTTGATTAAAATTTGGTTGTCTTTGCAGAAGCTATTGGGTTGTTGTTTCAGGTTTTTCTACTTTCATCCCACCCCAAATTGATGGGCCTTCTTGAGGTTGTCAATAGAACCTGTTACCCCTAATGTCAGCAGGGGTACATATAGATCATTGCTGTATTTTTCACTACCATTGTAAGCCGAAGGTCATAATTCGAAACTTGAAAGCATTGTAACAACCATGTGAGGTCCTGTATTAGGTGTCCTAGACTTTGGTCACACCATGGCGGTCCCTTGAAGTCCATCTTGGGTTCATTTCATCTTGTATAGGATTTGAGGGCATTATGTGGGCTTGCTTGAGGACTCATGGTCTTATAGGAGTTTGCATTTGTAGGGGTGATTATCGGTATATGGGCCAGTCCAACCCATGTCGGGGTGCACCTATGTCTTATCCCATGGTTAGAGTCTATAGAGTTTGTAGGTGGCCTTGGCTTTGTTGTAGTATCACTCAGACAATTCTTATGCATGGCAGTCTTAAACAAACAACTTTCACAGTTTCCGAGGCAATTCACATTTCTCAATGCAAAGTGGTCTTGGAGGTCAAGAAGTCAACTTGGTCTTAGATTGATTAACTTGATAAGAGGAGTCCATGCCATGTAAATTTTTTTCCAAACAATGAAGGCAATGGCTAGTGACAACTTGGTAAAAGTTGGTCAAACATGTCATAAAATTTTCTAGGTGGCAAAACAGGTTCAACGTTGGGAATTGGCACATGTAGTATGTCGAAGTGATTTATAGAATGAGAGGAACAAGAGCCAAGTCATGATCTTTAGATTCTTCAGGGTGTAAGAGAACTATAATGGGTAGGTGACATGGTATTCGTTGTAAGCCTAATTTACTACGTACAAGAACAGGCTACATTGTAGTAATAACATCAAGAACACACGTACGAGAATACACAAAGAAATAGTGTTTAGGAAGGAATTCCAACCAAGTTTCTATTAGACTTTATGCATATTTATACATGGATGATATGGTTGGAGCGGTCGTACTCACTCTCAACCAACCCTTCATTTACTTTACATATTTATCGAATGTTACTCACATTTACTTAGTGTATTTACTATTATGTATCATGACAAACATAGGCCTAAGAGGCCCCTTGACATCTCCCCCGCACTCAATGCCTTCCTCGTCTTGAGCAAGGATGCAACGAAGTCCTGGATCTCTATTTCTTGTAGAAGTATCCTTATTGCACATCAACCATGCATACCAGTCTTTATGGGTAACTCAGCGGCAACAACCACCAATTGGATAGGGAGATGCACGTGTACAAGGCTTACTGTGACTTCTCTTGTGGCAACTTATTGCAGGTCTCAATTGTTCACATTCTCTGCAATGTTTCAACCATATGGGCTGCTACTCCAACCAGGAACCATCGAGCAACTCCTCTCTAATCCGAGGGTGTCCTTTTTGCTCTCTCTACAAATGAGTCTAGTGCGTGACTGTCGCTCTTCAGAGTTTTTCATTCAAACATAAAATAAGTGAACATCTGCCATATCCACCATCCTACTTCTTACATCTGTCATAATCCAAGATCCATTCTGCAACTTTATACTGGGGCAGGGGGAGAGGGCCTCGATCTGTACATTGTTTTACTGTTGTCATCATCTTATCCATTTGGTTCTTTGTGTGTTCTGCTCACATGGTTTCTTGTTCTTGACTTCTGCTGCAAAATTCTTTAATCAACCTTGTTGCCGTGCAATTAAAACTTTGTTCTGCCTCATAATTCATGCTTGGACTTTATCCTTTACTATCATTCACTGATGAATGTGTGGCTGTACGCTATATGAATTGTCTATTTTGTTAATGGAGTTCGAACTTTCTGGACTCAACTAAGACCATGCATATAACTTTTACAATTAATATTAATTGAGCATCTACAAATGTCGGTGGGAAGTCAACCAACTTTTTTTATTTACATAATTTTTCGACTAACTATTTTTTGACTCAACTATATGCTTGACTCTGATATCCTTCTTGCATACCTTTTAGATGACTCCTTAAACATTTAAACTAACATAAGGATTTTTTTTTACTGCTTGAAGCACAAAGAAAACTCATATTAAATTTTATGACCCTTTCAATGACATTTATGATACACATATTGTGTCTGCGAAGGAAAATGAACATTTTTGACAACAACTTCTTTCAATAGTCCTTTAAACTGTCATTGTAACTATATCTGTTGTAGACTGGACTAAAAGTTCTGAAACAATGCATAGATCAATCATTTCGTAATACAGACCTCTGGCCCAAAATCAATTGATTTTATAGTCAATTTGTTACCATGAAATCTATTAACTTAGTCCGATAAGGAAGTTATCTAAGACAATTAATCTTGTTGACCGGTTGAGTGGTCGACCTCCCCATGCAACATCTTAGTCAGCTCATTGTTGGGCCCAATATCTTATCAATGTCAGCCTTTGATGTCATACAAAAGTCGGGATGAAGCCACTGCTCCCATTGATGTATTATGAAATTGCACAAAAACATAATCAACAACAATCATTCATTATCTTTCCCAGTCAAACACATAATAACAATAGAATCCGCATGATATATCCAGTGGATCACGTATAATGATATTATTTTTGGAATAGCGAAGCTTGTTAAATTCCATCTAAAGATAGAATTCAATGAACATCGTTCATAAAACTTACAAGAAGTTTTCATTCATGCTATTGCAGTTGAGTCAAGGACACCAATTAGAATGTCGACCCACATATTTGTGCTCAACTAAGTTGAATTTTAAGTGGATGAAAGTTGATTCCCTAGGCTAAGTCGAACAATTCAATGAGTCCAAGTTGACTAAACATTGTAAAATCTCATCGATCCAACTAATGCTTTAAATAGTGAAATCTCATTCATTCAACTAGATGTTGTAGATAGTCAACTATGTTGACTAAATTGGCATAGTCGTCTACTTCAGCTGTGACGTAACAGTTGTAATGGAGGACGGACCTCTACAAATGACGAATTGCTGCAATAGGTTCGGCAGGTCGGCTTGAATAATTTGGCTGCTATCTTGTCTTTGTTAAGTCTGAGGAATGCTGTCACCTTATCTCTGTAATGCATTGTGAGGTATGGAATTGACGATGGAGTTGAAAATGATTATGGCACATGCTGTGCATGTATTGAAAACAAATAGTGAAAACCATACTTTTCACTAGTCTATAGAGTCGATGACACGAATACAAACTAACGGAGAAAAAATCATTCCTTTTGTTGTTGTTGGAGGCAACGTTCAAAGGGCTTCGACCATTTTCGTTAGCCAACGGGTCAAGTAGCTCCACCTTTACACCAACTTCTACATCGAAATTTTCAAATCTGTCCAAATTTTCAATCAGTTACATGAGTAGCTTGCTCTCCTTTTACATGAACGCCATAGACCAAATATAAATGGCCTGGGCATGATTTCTCTTAGTGCTTAACCAGTTTCAGCAACATCGCAAGAGCGTTCACAAGCAATGTCTAGGCAACAAAATGTTTCTCAATCAACGTCTTCTCAAACAAATCTTCGCTTGCAGTCTAATCTTTTCATTTTCTTCGTGCAGGTTCATTCCGCTCCTTCATTTGCTGCTGTTGTCACCCAACCAAAAGGAGGAGGCAAAAACACCAGATGTTGTATGCCTAACTTACAATGTACAAGAACATGCTACATTGTAGTAATAATAACAAGAACACACATACGAGAATACTTAAAGAGAAACAAAGTTTGGGAAGGAATTCCAACCAAGTATCTGTTAGACTTTATTAATATTTATACATGGATGATATGGTTGGAGCGGTTGTATCCACTCTCAACCAACCCTTCATTTACTTTACTTTAGATATTTACTGAATGTTACTCACATTTACTTAGTGTATTATGTATGTTGACAAACATAGGCCTAATAGGCCCCTCAATAGCAATGGTAGTGATGATGTGGAAATGCTAGGAAGGATTTGAAAATTTGAAGGCATACCTAGTTCAGATCAAGGCAGGTTAAAGCTAATTCCAGGGTTAGATTTATCAAAATCATCAAGATGTTAGAGATCTAGAACACAGGTGGCTAAATTGGGTTTACTAAACAGGAAAAGTCAAGCAAATTAGCCATTATGAAGGTTAACTTGCTGCTGGAGAGTCAATTAGCTCTTTAAAAATCTAACTAGCCATTGAATATACCTTCAATCAAGAAGTTGAGGAAAGGATTGATAAAGTAGCCCTATGAAATCAAATAACCAACTCAAAGGCCAAGTCGAATTTGTCATGGACCAAGTCTAGCTACCACTTAGATTTTGGAGACGGAGGTTGGGCAACTATATGCTACTATTCATCTTTGACCATTTCGGGCCATTAGCAAAGAAAATTTTAGGCTAACTTCAGCATTGTGAATCAATTCGGCCTCTTGGTGGGAAAAATGATTTTTATAATGAAATATTTTATAAAAATACTAAGTCTCTAACATTTGGATGGCTAGTAGAAAATATTTTCTAGAGGAGTCCGGCTAGTCGTTAGCTAGCCGTTATCTAGCTGCTAAAAATTTTGTATAAAAGGCTAGCCTCCTCTCTAGCAAATGTTGTTGTTGTCTTATGAGATAAGTGCCATCAATAAAGAACTCTCATTTGCAAACCCACATTCAATTTTTTTTGTACATTGTGTGGGTTGAATTTTACTATCGTTTTTATTTCTTGATTAATTGTTGTATCTAATAATTTTTAACAAGTAGGATCACACTAAAGCTAACAGATTGAGCAATTGAAGGGCTGCATAGTCAAGTGGAGGAGGTGAATTAGGGAGCAATTCCACTTTGTCTCTTTATCTGCAGGTGTCATTCTAGGAATGGTTGGACTATTCTAGTAGGAAGCTTCGACTGGGAAGGGAGCTTGTACTCCATCTCTCACTCAAACTGAAGGTTGGAGAACACCACTCTAGGGGTTGCTTTTAGTTGGGTACAAAATGTAAAGGAGTTTTTAAGTCACAAGAGGGGGCGATTTTTTTTGTAGACCGAACCCATCTCCTTGAGAAAGTGCAATATCAGCTAAGAAGGCATGTGTTTCACAACCCAACAATAGTTGTTGACAAGTGGCAATGTATCATAATGTATCTGCAAACCTGATCATAACTATGGTGTTTAGGAGACAACCACCACCAATTGATTTCTCTATCAATCTCTCTTTTGATTTGATTAAATTACATTTTTTGGATACTAGTTACCATAATAATTTATTATTTGAACAACATATATAGTGTACAACGTAAGCACAATTCTGCACCTCTCTTGCATTCTGTCTTATTTGTGCAACTGTTTTCATTGCTGTTTGTGTGCTCATATCATGTAATATTGAATATTGTATTGTACTTTACTTGTCATCCTCTACAGGTTCTTTGCAGCGGTGATCCCAATGCAAAAGAAATAGTTGTTTCAAACATGGCAGTAACTTTTGATCGTATTCTCTTGCAATTTGAGGTTTGTTTCTTTCAAGAGGCTCCTATATATAATTTTTTGCATAGTATCGTCATTTTTCAGAGTATATTCCTAAGAAAAAGCATTAAATGCATTGCACCAATTTTTCACATCAAAACATGCAGGTAATTGCTCTTTTTTGATTGTTAGGATCCTTTTACATTTTCTTCCCATCACAAAGCAATACGGGATCCTTTTGATTACTACATGTTTGGACAAAATTACATCCGCCCATTGATTGATTTCAGGTATTTTAGTGATCCTTTAGATGAAGGTTTAAGCTCTTATTTTAGATTAGAATCATGTACCTTTTGAACAATACTTTTTGATTATAGTCTAACGAGGCTTTTGTTATTATTTTTACTTCAAATTGAATTGAATTTTTTTAGTCCTGGAAGTATGATTATTGAAAAGTGTAAAATAAAAATTAGTTGGGAAATGATTTATAATTGGTATGAGGATGGTTCCATGTTTACTTACTGTCAAAGCTAGATAGTGTAGTACTAATTCTATCTTGTTGCAAATGATTTACACAGTAACAATTTTTTATTTTGTTTAATATTATCTTAGTATTCTTTTAATCATAGTAGCAACAAATGGTCCTCTTAGATAAGGAAAGGACACCATTTAAATTCTTTTGCAGCAGGCATTTGTTCGACATTATTTTTTCTTTGGTGCGGTCAATGCCGATGGCACCTTTCAAATTAGTGACTTCAATTTGAAATTTTGAAATATAGCAACATTTATTTGGGAGCTCTGCCATGTAGTGCAGCCACAAATTAGACAGGATGATGTATTTTGGCTTGTAGTCTATCCCATCCGTTAAGGACTTACACATGTGGTCAAAGGAATAACTATTATCAATTATGCATATATGGTTTAATTACTTTATGAATAGGTCAAGAGGCAACTCTAAAGTTTGTCATTTCTGAGATAGAACACCAAAGGGAACTACTCACAAACAGATCATAGATCAATACAACAATATTCTTGACAGCACCAACTACTTCCAATGGTGGTCCTACATTGTGGATTTACTTAGAAGTAAAGGTCTTTACAAAATAGCCTCAGGCCAAGAAACTAAACCTAAAGATGAAGATAAGGTAGCCAAATGGGAAAATCAAAATAGGCAAGATCAAGCACATGGATTGATATGGATGTCTATTTCTCTAGACCTTAGAGTCAATATAGCAGAACTTGATACCCCTAATGGAACAATGAAACAACTTAATAAAGTTTTTGGAATTAAAAATGAAATTAGAGCCCATCAACTCCAAAATGAGTTGCTTACGTTGGACCCCAATTATTGTTCTTCCATTGAAGATTTTTTGTCTAAGTTCAAGACTCTTAGACTTCTCTTGGAAGGTGTTAAGGTTAAGAAAGAAGATGATAGCCTTATCTATTCCATTCTTACTAAGTTGAGACCAGCCTACTCTATGTTTGTTTCCACCTTCCATTCTACTAGAGAAGCCTTTATTTCTCAAGGACAAGACTACAAGCCCCCTCTTTTGATGCCTTTTGTGATTATTTAATAAGAGAACAAGAAAAACTCTCACATCTTGGTCTTCTTAATCTTGGAAACTTTTCTAAGCAAGTCATAGCTGCTCAACAACAACCAAATTCAAAAAATCCTAAGAAACAATGTCCTAAAAAGAATGGTACTAAACCAAACAAGGGTCTTAAGCAATTTCAGTCTCAAAATGAAAAACCAATTCAACAAAATGATAAGGCAAATAAAAACAAAGGGAAGAAGATTGATAGACATTGCAACTTTTGTAATCGAGATGGTCACTTAGAATCCAAATGCTTTAAGAAGATGGAAGTCTTGGAAGCAACATTGAAGAAACATAACATCCATTTGGAGCACTCTTCAACTTCAACTTCATTTTTAGGAATAACACTTTTTTCATGTGGTTGTCAAGCATCTCAGTCTGGTTATGCACTAAATGTATCTTCTTCTTCTCATTCTCATGAGTGGCTCATTGATTCTAGAGCTTCTTATCACATGGCCAAAAACAAAGCCATGTTTTATTCTTTAAATGATTGTAACACGAAAAATATATATGTTGGTGATGATAGATCTCTTAGTGTTGTAGGGACTGGAATTGTTCATCTAGACAATGGTCAATTTAATGATGTATTTGTGTTCCAACCTTATCCTGCAACCTTCTCTCTGTATATCAGATAACTCATTCAGGTGAAGGTAAAACCATTGAATTTTCACCTCACGATGTTGTAATTAAGGACCTAAGAGATCCTAGACAGATTTTAGCTACTGGCATTGCTGATGATTCTATAAGGTTGTATAAGTTTAGCAATTTTGGGTCATCAACTCTTCCTTGGGTATTTGTTGCTCATAATGATGAAGTGAGCAAAATTTGGCATGAGTGATTTGATCACTTAAACTATCACTCCTTTCAAAATCTATGTAAAGAAAATATGGTGACAAGTCTTCCTATGGTATCTTGCAGAGATGGTGTTTTTCCCGGATGTGTACTCAGAAAACATCATCGGGATAGTTTTGAAGAACGTGCCTCTTGGCACGCCACAGTCCCTTTACAACTTGTGCATAGTGATTTATGTGGTCCACTTCCAGTTGTTTCATTATCTGGCTACAAGTATTTCTTAACTTTCATTGATGATTTCTCCAGACGCACTGGGTATACTTCTTAAAATTCAAGAGCGAAGTATTTAACATGTTTTTGGCCTTTAAGGCCTTTGTTGAGAAACAATCTGGACATCAAATTCTTAAGCTAAGATCTAATAATGGCAGAGAATATGTTAACAACAAATTCATCAACTTTTGCACTGGGCATGGAATTCAAATCCAACATATTGTTCCATATACTCCACAACAAAATGGTGTAGTTGAAAGGAAGAATCACACCTTAAATGAAATGGCTAATTGTATGCTTCAATCTAAAGGACTTAGTCTTAATTTAGGGCAGAAGCAATTAACTGTGCAAATTACATAGTAAATCGCACTTCTACTAAAATTTTAAAGAATATCACTCCAGAAGAATCATGGAGCTCAATTAAACCAAATGTAAGTCACTTTCGTGTTTTTGGAAGTGAAGCATGGGTCCATATTCCAGATGAGAAACATAAAGCTTTAGAACCTAAGAGTGAAAAATGTATTTTTGTTGGATATTTTGAAGATGTCAAATGATAGAGACTTCTCTCACCTAAGTCCAAAAATGTTATCATTAGAAGAGATGTAAAGTTTGCTGAAAATATATCGGCCTATGAGCCTAGTTCGGCAGATGTGCCACCTCGCTCTATCCCTTCTACTTCTGAAAATATTCCTTCTTTAGATGATGATAGCGAGGATGACAATCCTCCCCCACCTTCTCAGGATCTTCCTTTAGCTCCTCAACTTCCAAAATGGGTTCGTGCTACTCGGGATGCAACAAGTGCTCTTGCAAGTGATCCTACAGATCAGCGACGTACATGTTCTCTGTTCGATAGAGCCTCTTCTTTACTGGCTCAAGCTTTAACGAATTATGATCTTGACACCTTGGCAGAAGCTTTAGGCCATCCATATTGGGACACAACTATGAATGAAGAATATCGTTCATTATTGGAAAATGATACATGGGATCTTGTTTCTCTTCCAAAGGGACGAAAACTTGTTAGATGCAAATGGGTTTACAGAACCAAGTTTGGACTACATGGAAAAGTTGATAAACATAAAGCTCGTCTTGTTGCTAAGGGTTTTTCACAAGTTGAAGGCATTGACTATACTGAAACCTTCTCCCCTATTGCCAAAATGAACTCTATCCGCCTTGTCTCTTTCAAATGGGAAGTCCATTAGATGGATGTTAAATCCGCCTTTTTGCATAGGGACTTGCATGAAGAAATCTATATGGAACAACCTCTTGGCTTTATACAAACAGGGACCAACCTTGTATGTCGACTTAAGAAATCCCTTTATGGTCTCAGGCAAGCCCCTCAGGCTTGGTATGCCAAAATGGATAGCTTTCTTTTAGATACTGGCTTTTTGAGGTGTCATTCTAACAATACTATCTACATCAAGAAAGTGGGTAAGTCTCTTATCATTCTTGTTCTTTATGTTGATGATCTTATCCTTACTGGTAGTGATCCCAACCTTATAAACCATTTGAAGTCTAGCCTTAAAAAGAAGTTTGAAATGACAGACTTAGGACATTTGCATTATTTTCTTGGTCTTCAAGTCTTGCAATCCAAGGAAGGTATTTCCCTTTCCCAGTCCAAGTATGCCTGTGATTTTCTATGCCACTTTCACATGGAACACTGTAATCCAACCCCTTCTCCCTTTCAGTCTGGAGCCAAACTTTTAGTCACTTGTACTTCCCCTGAAGTTGATGCTACCTTATATCGTCAGCTTGTAGGAAAACTTTTGTATCTGACCCATACTCGTCCTGACCTTTCCTTTGCTGTTGGCCTTATTGCTCGGTTTTTGCAAAACCATCATGAAAGTCATTGGAAAGCAGCTAAACGAATACTTCGTTATGTTCGAGGTACAATTCAGTTTGGGATTCATTACAGTGCAGAAGCATCTCCTCTATTGGTCGGTTTCACTGATTCTGATTGTGCTGGTGACCCTGATGATCGGAAGTCTACTGTCGGTTATGTCTTCACTCTTGGTTCTGGACCTATTACATGGGCATGCAAGAAACAAAGTGCTATTTCTCTTTCTTCAACAGAAGCAAAGTATTGTGGCCCCGTAGAAACTAGTAAGGAAGCCCTGTGGCTTCGTTAGATCCTGTTAGAGTTTGGCTTTCAGCAACAGCATTCGACTACACTTTGGTGTGATAATCAAAGTGCCATTCAACTATGCAAAGATCCAGTTCAACATCAGCGCAACAAACACATTGAACTACACATGCACTTCATCAGAAAGTTCATTCATGACCATTTTCTTGAAGTGCAATATTGTTCAACATATGATCAAGTTGTGGACATCTTTACAAAGGCTCTCACAGAGGCAAAGTTTACTAAACTTCGACTTATGGTTGGAGTTCAGGAAGTTGTCACTAAGGGTGGATAGGCTCTAATGCCTCCTTCCTTCTCTTTTTGTGTCATATTTGTACATCCTTCAATCCTATCCCAAGTTGTTCTTAAGGGGGGATGTTAGGATATTCTGACACATAGGAAATACTTAAGTATAACTTGGTCTAGTGTAGAGTTAAGTAAAGTGTGTTTATTTACTATGTACTTTTGTAACTTACAATCTGACGTTCACAATATGTTCTAGACATGAAGTGATCCGACGATTCATTCTCTCCTCGGTATTACCGACACTTGATCCATGGCTTAACAACCGATTGGTCTATGATCTCTATTTAAAGAGCATGGAGGGTCATTTGTAGGGTGACTGTTCATGAGAGAGGCTTATGTAAATTTTCTTTCTTTTACATTAATAAATTGCCTGAAGTGGCCGTGTTGGCTTAGGTCGTGGACTGTTTCCCTCTTTGAGGGTTTCAACCATGTCAAGAATATTGGTGTATTGATCTATGATTTGTTTGTGAGCGGTGCCCTTTGGTGTTCTATTTGAGGAACTTTCCCTGTAAATTCCTACAACCATTAGGAAGTCCTTGCTAGGAACTTCTCATTAGTTAGCTGAATGTTTATGTCAACCATTACTGTGTGCTTAGATCTCTATGCATATAAAAGGCCCCTCGTTTTGGATTGAATTATTATAATAGATGGAGGCAATATCATAGTAGATTTTCTTTTGCCTCTCTCTCTATTGATCATGTCTATCTAATATAAATAGATGGAGTTTATTAAAATAGCTTAATGATATTCTGTGTATTTAGAAATCTTGTCCATTTTTCATTTCAGTTAGGAGCATACATACTCCTTTTGCTTACTCTGTTCCATTATCATTAATCTACTAATGTTGCAAATACTCCTATTCTCTTGATTTTTTTGCTTTTCCGAGTTTTACAGGTTGCCAAAATCAATATCTCTGAGTTTTTCAGGTTCAAGTTTATGCTTGTTGATATTTTTTGATATTTTCCCCAATTTTTCTGGTAAGTTTCTTTGTGGACCTTTGGTAGTATATTCTCTTAAACAATATACGCAACATTCCCTATAACCTAGGTTGAAATCCATGTTTAACTTTTTGGTGCCATTGTTGGGTTTGGAGTGTGACAAGGAATGATCTTAATCAAGAATGGTGCAAAAAACAATGTTTACAAAGGAAAAAAAAGCCAACGTTGTTAAGCAAGAAAAAGTGCAAATTGAAAGAGAAGCTTGAGTTAAGGGAATTGATTCTATAGGCCCACATGTGCTCCAAGGCCACATGTTTGGTAAATACTCTCTAAAGGTGGACGTTTCACTTCAATAAATGTGTAAGGGATCCAAAAGTGAAAAGTTACCTCAAAAAGTCACAATGTTTCATCTCCAAGGGTCACATTAACCTCCAAAAGGTGTGATGTCATCATCAAAGTGTCTAATCATCATGAAGAAGTGCCATATCCTTATCAAGGTGCAATGTCTATCATCCAGGTGTCACGTAATGTTAGAAAGAGCAACATCTCATCTCCATTGTGTAATGTCTCATCTCAAATGTGTGGTAAGACATCTCCTCAAGGGTCCCTAGTCATAATTAGATCCAACACTCTCTAAGAAAGATGGAACGACCTCAATCAAGTCTGGGAGCAAGGTACCATCAACATCCAACAAAGGGCCATGTCTATGTAGTTGTCATCGTCAGGGGGAGGGCTTTAGGCATCCAAGTGTGACCATTTGACTTATCTACATGAGTCCATGCAACATAACAAGTGAGTCATGTCTCATGTAAAAGTAATTAGGTAGATCACATTAGGTATCTTCTTCAAACTTCACACTAGTTTATGACTTGATACAATTCACCAAGTTTTGATATGGGAGGATCATCATAAAACCCTATTAGGTGTATCAATACCCAAGAAGAGTATTTCCTATAAAACTATCAAGTGTAAGTGCAAATGACCATGGTATGTGTTACCCACCAAAAAGTGGGTAACCCCACAGGAGAATTTTTTCTCCTTTGGACAACTAGCTAACCAGTAACCCTACATTTTTCAGTATATGATGGCATGCCATATTCCTCTGCCATTTGCACTAGTTAGACACCTCTCAACATTCCTTTTGAAGGAAGGTGGGTCACCATTATGCAGGTACTTAATGTTTTGGGCATTCTAACATGGGTTAAGGGGTAACCTGAATTGTTGACCAACCTTGACTCTAGACTTGTTCTCTCACCTTACTAGGAAGGTTAGTTCTTGATCCTCGTAAGGTCCCACCTTACCAATCATAAGTATTATACTAAGGCTGACTCAAAATGCGATTTAAGTTTAAGTTTTGAAGACGTAAATGGTAAAAGTTAATGCAAGGTCATATATCTATATTTTTATTGATATTCTTTACACTACACTCTAATTTCTACTAACTAACTAACCCATGGTAATATTAAACTTCTCATTAAAACTACAGGGTCATGGTTCCTCAAGATCCAAAACTTATCACCATAAGTCTTAAAATCACATTTAAATGATAGAGTCTTTAGTGGGATAAACAATATCAATCTTTACAAACCACAATTTCCAATAAGCTAATTGTTCATTCTATTGCTCTTAAAAGTGTTTAAGAGTGACTAATTTGATTATGTTCTAGATAATATGCCTATGAATTCTTTGGTAAATCAAGGGAAGAAAAACAAGATAATTCAACTTCTAAAGGAGTGGTTTCCAATTATTATGAATTCATATGTGAGCTAACAATTACAACAATTCACCTACCCAATTTGCCTTCCATGGATTTTTAGTTCAGTGGAATCATCATGCTTATTCTTTGAGATATTTCCAGAAACACCTTGGTTGCGAATCCTAAATTCACTTAGTCATATTTATAGACAATTCATAAATGTAATTAGCTACAAACATTGAAGCATTATGTCAAACAGTTTGCAAGCATGAAATGTACAACCATTGAGGCATTTTGTCAAACACTTACAACGATAACTCTTAAGGCAATTTCACCAAAATTAATATTAGAATAATGCTATTTAGTGTTTAATGCTTATTCTTATTTAGCTGTTTCTATTTTTATCTTTTTAGCAGTTTCTTAGAAGAAACTAGTTGTTTCTATTTCCTAATAGAAACTTGATGTTTCTATTTATGTAAATATCTCTGTATTCTTATTGAGCTTCATTTGCTCATGTAAATCAATTCAATTCATTAATTGATTATGGTATCGGAGCTCGGGTATTTTTCGAAATAATTTTTCATTGTTTGAAAAATTTTGCTTCATTTCGAAATAGCTCTCTAGAAGTTTGAAATTTTTTTTTGGGCGTCAAATTTTCTGAGCTGCAGTAATCAAAGGATTTTTTTTCCCGCTCTTGTTCTGAGATCTCCAGTGCCTCGGTACGACCGTTGATGAACTTGGGAAAGGATTGGACAGTGCACATTTTGTAAGTTATTTCTTGCCCTCAAACCCTAGAGAGGTTCGTGCTGCATAGAGGTAGCTTGCCAAAGGGCTCATTGCTCTGGTGATTCACCGGCTCCATCCACGCAAGTTATAAGGGCCGAATCCATCATTTTGATGCCTGGATAGAGTGGTCGAGGAAGCCAAAATATATCAAGACAATTTTTGCTGGCACCGAGTTTTATCATTTACGAGGGCAGAAATAATTAGAGGACGAATTTGCTCAGTGCGAGGATCACCGTGTTCTGTCCAACATCACAGGCACACCCGACGCTTTACGCAAGCTCTACATCGGGCTTCACGTGAATTTTTTTTTCTCCCACATATCAATTCGGTTGGTGTCTCAGACACAACAATCTCCACGTGTATCCACTCGACGCACCTTCCATATTTATGAAGCCATGTACTGTGCAATATATTTATCAGTTTGGTGATCTATCTCTGCAACAAAGTTCCGTGTCTTCTTTACAAGATTTGGCATTGAGTTTTGCCTGTCAAAAGGTTATCTTCAGGAGAAGACCGTGTTCATTTGCAGAGGATAGTTCTAATTTATGACACTGTTTCGACTCGGTCTAGTTCTTCTGATACAACGCTTTTGGGCGGGGTACGCGAATCAATCGTGGGTTCTGTACAGTCTTCGCAGATTTCTCCTGGCGGTTTGCATTTGAAACCCAACGTCCGACTTTCTCCTAGCAGTTGTGGTATATGCCTTGAGGCAATAAAACCGGGAATTACTGTATCGTCAGAAGCTGTTTGTTGTGCTGCAGCAACAATAAATACCTCCGCAACATTAACCGCGACCATCCTTCATGGCTCAATTTTTATCTACCAAGGTATTTAAATATTTTTTTTTTGTTATTGTCGAAAACTTCTTCCAATTACAGATTTGATGTGGGTTTTGTGATATTTCAACTGGGTAGTCGTCAGAATTTTCTGGGTGCATCATTTTTCGTGCCTCGATTTTCGAGTCAGCGGATTTGAATTTTGTTTATAGCACCTGTAAGATTTTGTCCAGATCAACGACATCTGCATTGAAATCTGTGTCAGACTTCTTTGTTGTTTTCCGTGTCTTGGGAAACATGCAAATGGCCTCGTTAACTAATCTAATGTTTGAAGGCAATCATCGCTTTAATGGCACCAATTATAACATCTGGAAACAGAGAATGTTGACCATTTTTGAATATAGGCGTCTTGATTAGCTCGTTCTAAACAAAGAGTTCTGTCCTGGTACAGCTGGCACCGATCAAGATAAGTTTGATGATCAAAATCGAGAGGCTGTTATGCTTCTCAAGCTCTCTGTGACTGATGATCAGTTACCGCAGATTCCTTCTGGCAAGACAGCTGCCGAGATCTAGCAACATTTGAAGGAACTGCACGAGACATCCGACAAGAGCAGAGCTTTCTTTCTCAAGAATCAGTTGTTCTCCATCATGATGGACAAACATGTCTTTACAAGAACATCTTAACAAGATTAAAGACATTCGAGATCAGCTCGAAGCCATTGGTCGAACCATGGAGGAAGAAGATATGGTAGTCATCACTTTGAAAAGTCTACCAAAATCTTATGAGCACTTCATAGAAACACTCAACATTACCTCCACTAATGTTGATCTGAAGTTTCTGGAGTTATGCACCAAACTCATGCAGCAGGATCGTTGGAAACAACAGTTTGGTAGTGGTGCCTCATCAGCCTCCTCAGAAAATGCTTTTGCTGCCAAATATCAGTTCTCTCAGTCCTTTCAGCAGAAAGGTTCTTCTCAGTTTTTTGATCCTGCTAGGAAGAAAAATGTGTAGTGTAATTACTGTCACAAATTCGGCCACATGAAGAAAGATTGCTGACAGAGGATTGCTTTTGAACAGAAGAAACAGGGAGGGCCCCATCAGACAGCGAATGTTGCAGAACATTCCGAGTAGACAGAATCTTCCTTTTACGCCTTTATGGCTAAAAGGTCTTCAGATCATGTCCCGTCTTCGGTTTGGTACATTGACTCTGGTGCATCACGCCATTTCTCTCACAGGCGTGACTGGTTTATTGACTTCTCACCTTTCAGTGATTCAATAGTATTCAGCAGAGGTGACAAGTACACAGTGGTTGGCAAAGGTACAGTTCAGATCCAGTCTGGTGGGCGCACACTCATCTTCTTGAATATGTACTATGTTCCTGGTATGGAAATTAATCTGCTGTCTGTCAGCCAGATTATGAGGAACTCTCCTTAGCTTGATGTAGTGTTCAGTGCGCACAAGTGCTCCATTATTGACAGGGACACTAGTCTTACGGTTGTTGTTGGCCTAAAGGATCATGGTCTATACAGGCTTCTTGACATTGGAGATTCTCCAGAAGTAGCTCTTGCAGCTCGTGTTTTTCCCATCAGCACTCTATGGCATCAGTGATATGGGCATCTAAACATGCAGTATCTCTCTTAGTTCTCTCGGGAGGGACTTGTGTCAGGGTTACCTGATATTCAGACTCTGCAGTTGGGAGTATGCGGTGCTTGTCAAGCTGGCAAGCAACATCGGTCTTGATTCAAGGATGGAGAATCTTGGCACGCATCTAAGGTACTACTGTTAATTCATGCTGATATTTGTGGTCCTATGCATACATCTTCTATTACTGGTTGCAAATATTTTTGCTTATTGTAGATGATTTTAGTAGAATGATGTGGGTGTATTTATTAAAATATAAATATGATGTATTTAGTATCTTTTAGAAGTTTAAATCCTTAGTTGAAAAAGAGTATGGCTGTAATATCATAACTCTTAGGACAGATAACGGGGGGGGAATTTGTTCTTCTGCGTTCTCCAACTTCTGTGATACTCATGGCATCAAACATCAGTTAACTACACCCTACACTCCTCAGCAGAACAATGTTTTCGAATGCCGCAGCCGTACAGTTGTTGAAATGGCTCCTTCCATGTTACAACACAGGAATGTTCCGAACAAATTTTGGGCTGAAGCAGTATTTATTGCTGTCTATCTTCTTAGCCGATCACCTACTCAGGCTGTTAAGGGGAAGACTCCCGAAGAGGTTTGGTCTGGCCATAAGCCTTCAGTCACCTCAAAGTATTTGGCTCAGTTGCATATGTTTAGATTCCAGCTGCTAAGCGCTCTAAGTTGGATTCCAAAAGCCAGAAACTCATGATGACAGGGTACAATGATCATCACAAGACCTATAGATTGATAGATATAGCCACTGGTCGTCTTAGCTTCAGTCGTGATGTAGTATTTGATGAAGACAGAGGATTCTTTCAGTCTCCTCCTTCTGAGCAGTGTGCTGAGGATCAACCTCATAGTGTTCTTCTTCCGGTAGGTCCACTTGATGGGAGGGATGATGCAACATCAGTATTTGATGATGCACTACCTGAGCGTCCTCCAGAAAATAACCCTCCTCTTGCTGCTCCTATTGTTCATGAGCCTTCTCCATCTTCTCTTGATATTGGTTCCTCTACACTCCGGCCTAATTGGTGGGCTAAAACCATTGGTGATCTCCGGGATAATGAACTCCTTGAAGGTAGAACTTCTAGACATAAGAACGAACAATAGTCTACAATAAATTTTGCTCTTATGGCTAACCTACACAGTATGTTTGAGCCTCAAACCTATTCAGAGGCTAATAGTACACCTGAGTGGGAACAGGCTATGGAAGCTAAATTCTAGAGTCTTAAGAAGAATCACACTTGGACCCTTTTTGATCTTCCTGCAGGGAAAAAGCCCATTAGCTGCAAATGGGTGTATAAAGTGAAATACAAAGTAGATGGAACCCTAGACAAGTATAAAGCTCGCCTTGTTGCTCGAGGGTTCTCATAGAAGCTAAGTTGCATGAAACGGGGAAACGGGTACGAGTTTCCGAAACGGGAAGCGATACGAAACGCGACCTCCCCAAATTTTGGAAACGAGGAAACGCGAATATATATAATAAATATATAT
>APFE031053676.1:0-10264 GCA_000404065.3 Pinus taeda
AATATAGCGTGAAAAGCTCTAAAATTTGGACCTAAGATTCAGCGCGATGTCTTCTCAAATGGGTTTTTTTTTTTAGCTTTTGAAACGTCGCAGAAACAAATTGTAGCGAAAATTCTACGATGACCTATTTGGAGCAGCGAAACCCTAGAATCCAAGGCTCTGATACCAAATTTTATGAAACCAGCTCAAGAAAAGATAGAAAAGATAGATCAACACCGTAGAATTCAGCCTCTTTGAGGGGGCAACCTCCTTTACATTACATAAATGAACAATTCTTGGATGATTCAAATGAAAAGACCTCTCTATATATAGGAGTCTAAGGGGTCATAACATAATCAGAGCCTATATAACAATAATAATGTAAGGGCACAATAATAACAATAATGGGCTTCTATGGGGCACAATAGTAGCAATATGGGCATTACATGGGTACATCAATATAATAAGTGGGTTGTACTAATAACAATAATGGGTTACACTAGTAGTATAGGGGCCTAACAGACTCCAAGAGAAATTGTATCAGACGGTGGATCACAGTTTACTTCTCATATGATAGAAAAGCTAATGTAGAAATATGGGGTCAAGCAGAGAGTGACAACCCCCTATTATCCCCAAGAGAATGGAAAGGTAGAAAGCAAAAATAAGGTATTGGAAAATATCTTGACAAAGACAGTAGCAAGCCATCACCGGGATTGGGCACAAAAACTCCTAGAAGCTCTACGGGCATACATAATGACATGGTGGAATACAACATGGTTTTCTCCATATGAATTAGTCTATGGAAAATCCCCCTTGTTTCCGGTGGAATTTGAGATTAGTATACTCAGAACAGCTCTGGAAGTAGGCCTAGATTTATCAGAAGCCTAGAAACATCGACTGGAACAACTGAATGAGTTGGACAAAATTTGAGCAGTGGCTGTTTAGAAAAATAATATTGTTCAACAACAGAGAATGAAATGGCACGATAAATTCGTCAAAAACAAGGTGTTTCAAGTGGGGGACTGGGCGTTATTGTATGACTCTAGATTTAAGGATTTCAAAGGAAAGCTCTGCACTCACTGGATGGGCCCATATCAAGTGGATGCAGTGTTTGACAATGGAATGGTTAGACTAAGCACAAAAGATGAAAACCATACTTCATTCCTGGTAAATGAACACCGTCTTAAATTATATCACCATCCAGCCCCTAAAGATGCTTTTGTTAAAAATCTTTTTGCTTCATTTGATTTAATGGTCATTGGAAAACAAGACACCATCACTCTGCTCTAAAAAAAAATAAAAAATAAAATAAAAAAATTATACGTGTATATATATGTATATACATTGTTTGTTTATCTTTTGCAGGACAACAAAATATGGTGAGGAGAAATGTAACACTCGGCGTTATCATTTTATCAGCTGTTACATCGTAGCTGTTGTTACTTCGTAACTGTCGTTACACCGTAGCTGCTGTTACTCCGCAACTACCGTTACACCATAGCTGCCGTTACTCTGCAACTACCGTTACACTGTAGCTGCTGTTACTCCGTAACCGCTGTTACACCGTAGCTACTATTACTCCGCAACTACCATTACACCATAGCTACCATTACTTTGCAACTGCCGTTACACTGTAGCTGCTGTTACTCTGCAACTGCCGTTACACTGTAGCTGCTATTACTCTGCCAGGGTTGTTACTCCGTAACTGCCGTTACACCGTAGCTACTGTTACTTCGCCGGGGCTGTTACTTCGTAACTATCGTTACATTGTAGCTGCTTTTACTCTGCAACTGCCATTACACCATAGCTACCATTACTCTGCAACCGTCGTTACACTGTAGCTGCTCTTACATTGTAGCTGCTGTTACTTCACAACTACCATTACACTATAGCTGCTGTTACTTCGCAACTGCCATTACATTGTAGCTGCTATTACTCCGCAACTTCCGTTACACCGTAGCTACTGTTACTCCGCCAGCTGTTACTCCGTAATTGCCATTACACCATAGCTGCTGTTACTCCGCAACTACCATTACACCGTAGCTGTCAATACTCCGCCGGGGCTGTTACTCTGTAACTACCGTTACACTGTTGCTGCTGTTACTCTGCAACTGCCATTACATCGTAGCTGCTGTTACTTTGCAGCTGCCGTTACTCCCCAACTACCGTTACACCGTAACTGCTGTTACTCTGCGACTGTAGTTACACCATAACTGCTGTTACTCCGCAACTGCCGTTACTCACTGCTGTTGCTACTCACTGTTCCGCTACTTCAGAGAAGTTGTTATTCACTGTTGCCGTTACTCACTGTGCTATCAGTCCATTAGGTAAGTCCGCAAGTACATCTATGTCATTTTATGGATTTAATTAAATATCCCAAAAAGGACAAATAAACGTGTTGAGGATGATCGTCATTAAAATTGGTGGGGGGAAACCATCATAGGAAATGATGACATACCATGAAAATCCTTTAGTGCACATAATCCCGCTCAACCAAATATGTTGATTGTTGTATGCCGTAATCATATTAAAAAAAAAAACGTTGGGATGCAGATTTGTACACACCAGGTTATATCAGTCATCCTCCCCACACGCCGCATTTAATTTTTAAAACACACCTCAGTACCACCTTAACTTGCCATGATATCCGAGCATACCAGTATCGGATTTTCCATTACTCCCATACGTACCAGTACTACTTGTTCCATCTTTCCCAAATCAACCATGTCATTATTTCAACCTCTAATGGTTTGGAGACTTGTCACTCTCCCCTACCAACCAACTGTAGTCGACGTGCTGTTTCTGCCTTCGCAACCCTGGGTGGTCGATCAATTCGACATGAACCTGAGAGCACAAGGGCAGTTTGGAGTAATCGAGAGGTATGGCAGGTTTTTCAGAATGTAGGATGGGGTGTGTATTTTGACAGGTTGAGGGGGTTTAATGAGGAATTGGCAGTGGAATTTGCACTGAACTTGGGGGAAGAAGGATCGCGGGTTCGCAAAGTAGTGATCCTCGTAACAGAAGAAAGCATTGCGGAAGTCACTGGGCTTCTGCAAGTTGGGGAACGATGGTTTGTGAGAAGGACTACCCTTCTGGAAATCCCCGAGGCCTTCCTTCAAGCTAGAGAGAATATAACATAGAAGGGCAGGGGGTATGACAGAAATTCGCTACCATATTTTTGGGGAGAAGTAGCATAATTCGTCATCAAATATATGACATGTGAGGGCAGATACTCCACAATCTTCAGATATCACCTCCGCATATTAGCTCACCTGCGATTTCTGCAGGTAGAGGCTTTCTCCATGAATGTGCCTTACTTCCTATTAAGGAGCCTTCATCTGATGGCACATTCAGCTCGGGGGGCTCGACAGGTACTGGTGGTCATCACTTATCATGGATTGGTGCGACTCCTGATAATGAATGCCATTGGACAGATTTCGATTCCTTGGGAGGTGTTTCAAGACTCCACGGAGGAACAGATAGCAGCTGTTATGGCTGCTAGGGTAGAAGAATCCAAAGCTATGGAGGAGGATCCTATCGAAGATGATTATGTCGATCAGGAGGAACTAGAGGAAATGGAGATAGAAAAGAAGAATTGGGGGGTGAAGTAGCTCCACAAGACCAAGTAGAAAACATGGAGACAATGGCAGACATAGGGGATGAGGCAGAAAGGCTTGCTAGCAACATGAATGAGGCTGTACCACAAGAACCAGCTTCACCCATGGAACTAGCAGAACAAGAGGACGCTATGATAGTCACAGGAGAAAACCCACAACAGGCTAGTGTGGGCGAAGCAGTTGATATGGTGACCGAAGGAACCCCACAGGGATCTTCTATCGCCATGGAAATAATGGAGGAGGAAAATCAGGTTGAAGAAGAGGTCGTGACCACTCCAGCCATGGAACTTAGAGAAGAGGAAGGATAAACACAAGAAGGGCCCAGAGTTGGGGAAACTGTGGGACCCGTCGAGGAAGTAGCAGAAGAGCCAAGGCGCGAGGGTGACACTGTACCACAAGAACCAATGTCAACTTCGGGGCCAATTGTAGAAGATGCACCCCAATCCCCTTTCGCGGCCTCGATTCCAAGAGGAGCGAGGGTGACTCGTTCCCCTTGATAGGGAGGAAATGAAGATTTTGTAATTCCGGTGGCTCTGAATTTGTTATAGAGGCCACAAAATTATAGTTTGGAAGCCGCTTAGGTGGCGGGTGCCTTGGAGCAGGAGAAGAGAAAAGAAAGTCAGGAGGCTAGAGAACCGGGAGGAATTCCAGCAGATACAGTAGCGGGAGAATGTCTCGCTAGCACATCGCTAGTCGCGGTGTGTGTGCATGAAGAGGAGATCATTGTTGGCGAGAATGAGGGACCAAGTGAAACGGTCCCGCTGACTGAGCCAATGATACAACTAGGCGAGGGGGCAGTTGAGCACAAAGAGCAAGTAGGGAGGGAAAATCCCCCAGTCAACACAACATAAGATGTTTCAAGGGATTTGCCTCTGGTTGAGGAAATATTAGTCAAGCAAGAGTGGATAGAGATGTGTGAACAACGAAGGCTTCCGATGAAACAAAAGTATTAGTTGCAGTTCAAGGAAACGATGTGACTCAAAATGGAAGTGAGGAAGCTGAGAAGAAGGTGAGTAAAATTCAAAAACAATTAAGGAAGCACAAACAACAAGCCAGAAAGGACAAAACTATCCAGGTTGACGCAGAAACCCAAGTAGACCGGATAGTCATGACCTCTGCCGACGCTCAGATAGATCCGATCGACCAATTATTTGAAGATCGGGAGTATACCCTAACATTTAAAATTCAGTCCTGGAAATCTACTGCAGCCCAATATAAAAACGAGATCAGAAGGATTGAGGAAAGGGCCTCCACAACAATTTTTGGATATGTGGAGCGTATGGATGTGATGAGGTTACGACATGCAAAACAACAACTTAAGATGGAGCAGCTGGAGAAGAAAGTGTTCGAGCTGAAGGCCGGCAAGGAGCAGATGTTCGAGCTGGTGCAAGAGGTTATGGCATGTCGTCCCCCTGCTTCTTGTTATTCCTTATTTTTGCATGGACATTTCCTTTTATTTTGCATGGAAAGTATTAAGAATGAAGCTAGCTATGAGATGGAAGACGGTGTGCAATTCCTCCGGATTCTGAGGAGTCATGATGTACCAACACAACATCTGATGTGTGAATTTTACTTGCATGGGTACTTACTATGGCTGGACAGAGATTTTAACCCGGTCCCGTATGTGGGGGATATTCATTCGAGGGCCCTCACCTCTTATGCTTTTAATCAGATTCATTGGCAGAAGGCGAGTAACACTTTTGAATCTAATCAAGTTACCAAGCCATTTATAGTAAGAGGGGAGCATGAGAGGTCAGACACAATGTTCAATAAGCACAATACCTTTCTAGGGATTGGGGAAAATAGAGATAGAATGGTGAGGACACAAAAATGGTTTCTTGATATTTGTGTCAAGAAACTCACCACATGTCAAAGAGGCCCTTAGTTGCTGTTAGAGGAGGTGGATGATGTCACCAACGACCGTCCGAGAGAGAGAACCTTTTGGGGCACCAAATTTTGCATGTGTACTTACTAGGGTGCCCAGGTATGTGGCATGTGTCCAAACATGTGGGTCTCGATGGATGGGACTCCGGTTCCAGTTTCCTATTCTCTGGTTACTTACTAAAGATTATACTCCATGTTATGATGTCCTGATAGATTGGTGGAAGGAAGTTGTCCTCTCGAACGGATTTAAATTTCCAGGGATAGAAATGGCCGCGGAATATGATCTTGCCCAGCTTCATGAAACATACAGTCTACGGAACCCAAATTTGTGAAAGCAGCGGATTGCATGAGGACATGCAATAGTCTGGTTAGGGGGAGATGTTGGGTGCCAAATCAGGCCATATTTCTGACCATTTCCACTACCCTTTTTGACCTTTTTGCACTCATTTACCTATGTTGTTATGTTAAGCTTACAAGGTAAATTTCCCCTTTTACTTGTCCTATTGGTATATTTTAATTAATGAAGTAAAACACATGGAGTCTATCTATTTGCGGTACTAAATCGTGTGTTTGACCGCAACATGAGAATAGGAACCCTCAACTCAGCAGATTGCAACAGATTTGGTAACGGCCGATCAGAAGGAGGTCGCATGGCTTGGGGAGTAGGCTCCCTGAACTATTCTTGGCCCTTCTTGCTATCTTAGACATCTGATGCTGATACCGTTTCAACTGATGTATATCTTTGTATCTGCAATCACTATGTTTTTGGGAAATCTGTTAATCTCCATCGCGGTGTATAAATCGCAGGTTGATCCTGTGAATGGGGGTTCACCCATCAACATTGTAAACTTTTGTTACCGATTAATAAAAGATCATCCATTTTGCTATTCTAATTCTTTTCGTGGCTAACACAACCCTGATCAGAGAGTTGGGCCCGCTCTTTGTGTGTGTGTGATTTACTAGTTTATGTTGCCGTTATAGTTCTTTATTGCTTATAATCATTTCCACAGTTTTGTAATTTGTTAATCTTGCATTTATGTTTTGAATCTTTAACACAAACCCTTGGTTGGGAAAGATTACACGTTTGCCCCTACATATGCCTTGCGCATTGCCTTGAAAGGATACACACCCAGATTGATAATATTAATGTCAGAATCAGGTAGATAAATTACCCCTACTTGGACACCAACACTAGTTTCCATCAATTCCTACATATATTTTGCACAATATCCTTGAAACAAAAATTCTACATGGATTGACAATTTATATGTGAGTTTGATTGGATGTTTTGAATTACAAGGAAAATTGATTTGCCCACAGCTTCCAAATTGGCTTGGGGCTAGCATGTGGGAGAATATACGAAAGTGACTTGGTAAAAAAATTAACTTTATGATATATATAGTTATGAGATAAAGTGCACTTTAAGTAAGTCAATGAAAGATTAAAGCATAACCATTCAATCATGAGGGGCGAAGATCAAATCATAGACATTTGTATTGGAGGATCACTGGAAGGTGATGAGACACACCCATTTGGATTTTTAAATGGAATAAATCCCAAGGATAACTCATTCTTCAATTGTGTGAGAGACACAAGAGACCAAGAGGAGAGGTTGAACTAAGGAGAAGGTGAAGACAACAAGAGTCGTGCATTCCAAGGAAGCTGAACATTAATTCCCAAGCATCAGAAGTGGCACACAAATCAAGGAAGAGGAACCAACATGAAAGGAAAGTACATCAAAATTAAATAACATTGTAGAATGCATTTAATGTAGGTTGTAAAATCCATTTTATTTATTGTTCATGCACAACATACATTTTGAGGTAGAGTTTTGAGTTGTCTTGGAACACATTTTAAGGTAGATTTGAGCTAATTTTTTAGGCACAAAATTTGAAGAGGATCCGCTACATTTAATGTTGTAGCAGGCCGTATAACTGTACAAAATTTTGGGTATATTTAGGCATGGAATTCGAGGAGCATTTGTGGCATAAATTTCGAGAAAAGGGGCTACTAATTGGTTAAGATAAGTTGTTAAATTCGATTGAATTTCTTTGTTTTAAATAATTTTTTGAGAGCTCAAAGAATAATGAAAACTCCCTCTTGCAATGGTTTTCCCTTCAAGGTTTTGCAGGGACAATTTGTCCAAAATTCTGAGTTCTATAGATAAATTGTTGATAATAATTTACTAATTTCAGGTTCATATTTGTCTTCTGCGTTGTGGTTCATGAAAATCAGACCTCTAGTTTCTAAGTTGTATGCAAATTTTCTGTTTAATTTTTATTGAACAATTACCTATATGTAGACAAAGTGTTTAATGGAATTCCTACAACATATTTATGAAATATAGGTTAATTTATAAGTGTATTTTCTCACATGGTACCAAAGTTTGGTTGCTCAGATTGGATCAACAGTGGGAAAACAATTATAACTCAATTATGCTCATCACAAGAGGAGGATTTCTTGTATTTTTCATGGCTATTGGTTTGAGGATTGAGGAAAAATTGGAGGGGGAAAGTAATTTCTACCCATGGAACGTAAGGATAAGCCTTATTCTGGAGGAAAATAAAGTGTGGGACATCTTGTGTCAGGCCTACATTATTCCTACAAATGTGGTACCATTGGATGCTTATAATAGGAATCAAATACTATGTGATTCCTGATGTCACTAGTAAGACACATGCAAAGGAGGTGTGGGGTTCTCTTTGCAAGATGCACTAGAGTTAAAAATAAAAACCAGAAATTGGCGTTGAGAGAGAAATTGAGGAATATCAAGATTTTGTCGACATATATAGTCACCTCATACCTCACCAAATTATATCAGTTTCGTGATGAATTGGGGGTTGTTGATGCTAATTTTCCACTGTTCTATGTTGTTACAATAACTTTAGCCAAATTATTTTCTTTAATTAGTAATATTTCAACACAATTTAATATTTTAATGATTAATAGAAATTGTAGATAGAACATTAACTGCAATAGATAGTAGAAGACAATCAAGAGAAATAAGAGATACAAGGATTTAGTGAAAGACCAGGGAAAAACCCACAACGAGGAAAACCATTTCAAATTCTTCTTATTAGATTGTCACAAAATGTTCAAAAAAGAGTGTACAATGTTCCAATTCACCAATCAAGAGTTAAATTCAATCCCAAAGCCAACCAAACAATATCTAATAGATGAGCCCCATATATAAATCTTATGAAAGTTAAAATTCCCCAAATATGTGGTCAACAATCAACAAAATTTAGGTCGAGATCACAAATGAAAAGACCCAGTGACAATGAGTGTGGTCAAAACTCTCTAGTCACAGGGAGTACCCACTCAAGCAAGTAGTTGCAGCCGAGATTTCCGTGAACCAACCTTGCGTCTCAAGAACAATATCTTATTTTTGCATGTGTGAGCTCAGATCCCGCAATTTTAGACTTGTATGAACCAATTTCATGAACCAATTTCAAATCTCTATGAACCAATCCAAAGAAGAGAGAGAGGAAGATGTTTGTGGATGATGTCCAAATAAGTTTAACTTGTCATGTATTTTTATGCTTCCAAGGGTGTCAAATTTATCTTAAAGTTGACTTGTACTTTTGTGCACATGTGGGTTTCCTCCTTCAAAATACATTTTTTCTTAATCAAATTAAATTCTTCCAAATGCTAGGAGGGGTCTTTCTTGATGAGAATACTGCCCAAAGGAGGTAATTTGTCCCTAAGATACCAAATTAACATTCCCTCTCAGCTAGGGAGAAATTACTAACTGCAACATATGTCACAACTCAAATATATTGTCATCATGAAATCAAATATTGTCACTGCTGATCGTTTCTCATCTCTGCTCATTTATGCTCATCTCTGTTGAACACTCTCAAATATAAAATAAGAATAATTTTAAATCATAGGGAGCTAAAGCTACCACCCTCTATCCATCAGGGAGCCTCTACTACCACTTGGAATCATCATCGTCGGGAGCCTCTGCTACCACTTGGAATAACCATCATTAGGGAGCCTCTGCTATCAACTAGAATCCACAGTTACCTTATGAGGTAAGGATTGTGCCGATCCCATTTCCTAGTGACAATAGGAGGGATAACACTTACCATAAATGTAAGGACCACACCTATCATATTGTCTATTGATATTCCCAACTTGACCCTCAAGAGTCATTGGTAAAACACCTGCATCTCTAGCTTGAGCAGGATGCCACTTACCATAAATGGTAAGGATCACACTTGTTACACAGTAATTTGTCACCATTGGTCACCGTCCCGGTTACCCCTGTTTTCGTACATTGGAGGATACATTCCGGGACCTGTGAGCAGTGACATAGCCTAAAAACACTTGCATTATGTTCCCTTGAGTATGTACTTCATGTTCCCTGAAGACATCTTCTGCAAATTATCCCTGAAAAGTGCCCTTTTTCCATTGGCGCAGGTACACAGTGTCTTATCCGCGCCAATCACTGAGATCCTCAAAAAGGGGCGTGCCCATTGGCGCTCTTTCCTAGAACAACACTCGCGCCAACTAAGTTTGGTAATGATTTTTGGCAAACGCGCACCCATATGTTTTTTCCTTTCAGATCATGAAGTCTTTTGAGGGAAAAAATCCATCTGATAGAGGTCGAGAGTCATCATCTATCCTTGACATCTATCCTCAGTAGATTTTCGGAGATAATGTCGATCCACAATGGGCATCCTGGTGCATTGAATCTTCCTCCCTTCTCCATTTATAAAAGTCTGTCCTCATGCATTAGACAAGGGAGTTCTGGAGTAATGCTAGTTGTGATTATGCTT
>APFE031053680.1:0-70798 GCA_000404065.3 Pinus taeda
TGAACAAAGTTCATTCTTCAAGTTAAATACTCCATAAGACTTGGAATATGTAGATCTTCATTTAGGATATAAGAATATATATTAAAATGTATGAATGAGAATGATGATCACAAATGAGAGTGAGGAACCTATTTATATACTAGGCAAGTGCCTCTTCATGGAAAGTCATGTCCCATTTAGACATGCCTCTTCAACACTAATTAATAATTAACTAATCATTATTACAATTATCATCATTATTTATATTTAATATATTTTATTCATAGCATTGCCTTCCTCTTCAAAAAACTTTGTCCAAAACACTTGTTGATGAAAAGGCTTGATCTCTTTTTCTATTTCGAATGTTTTTTTTGTCTCAGAACTGTCATCTTCGTTGGTACAAGTTGATATGATCCTTGGAGTGATATATAAAATTGTTGCACACAAAAAAGATCTGACCATCCTAAATTAATCTTTTGTGGAATCTTTCGATTACTAGAAAATTGTGATGAATTGTTATCACTGCACTGAATACTGCGCACTTCAATATCCTTCTGAAAATAAGTTTATAGTTTATGTTTTGAGACATACAAATACGCAGACTGATTGGAATGTTTGCTCTTGTGATTCGAATGTAGATAAGGAGTTTGTCTTTCCCTTATCATGTGTGTGGCAATATTTAGGCTTACTTCAGGTTCTAATGTTGTTGACTTGGTTACAAAATCTTCACCTGGGTATTTCATCGTTTGAACTACAACTCCTGAGTACATCCTTACTTTAGTTGGGTTTGGATTTGTCTGAATTGTAAGATTAATGGGATCTGTGTTTGTTTCCTTTTCTTCGACTTGGACTGTTATGTCTAAAGACTTTGATACTTCTTTCATGAGTAATTCTTCTAACTTGTTTTTCAATGATTGCTTATCATCCTTAAATTTCTTAATTTGAGTAAGTAGACTTTAATTATGGTTCCTGAGATGTAAGAGTTCTTTGGTTTTTGATTCATCAATCTTATTTTCAATGCCTTGACTTTTAAGCTTCTCAACTTTTAGATCTATGATTTGTTCTAATAACCTTTGGTTCAGGTCTTTTAAGCGCAAATTTTCTTTTTCCTTCTTTGATAGAATCCTGTTGAATTTATTCTCGACACATCCCTTTTCTTCTTGAAAATTTATATTTCGTTCTTTGGACTTCTTGACCTTCACAAGTAATTTTTGGCTATGGTCTCTTAGACGCAAAATATCCTAGTCTTTTTCTGTTATTTTTTGTTCCAGTGTTGCAAGTTTTTTCTCTCGTTCTGTCATTTGCATCAATACCTTGACATTCTTCCGTATTAAATAATTTAAGACATGTTGGACAACATAATTCGCAATTTTTATGACTCCAAGAATATTCAATGTATGTTATACAAAACAAACATTTTGTCCAAAATAATAATTGTAGTGTAGAACCCATCTTGACTGCTTCTTTTTCTTCTTATATGAGCTTTGACAATATATAAATATATTCTCTTTTTACTACCTTTATAATTCTCTTCAAATATCCACTTAATTTACCTTCAAACACCTTTTGAAATATAACCCCTTTAAAAATTTGAATTGGAATTTACACCTTTTTTTTACCAAGTAATCCCTTTTACTGTTATAAAAATATGTGGCTCTATTCCTTTTTTAGATCTTTTTTTTGCAATTTTGCTTTTCTAATTTATATCTCTTTTTTCTTCTATAGTCTTTTTTTCTTTTTAAATATATTTTTCCCTTCTCAATTTCTTTTTCTAATTTTTTATCTTTTCTTATATTTTTTTTAATTATATATTGTCTTCTTTTTTAATAATTTTTGTAAATGGTCAAAGGCCTAAATGGCGATTTGGAGAAACTCCAAATTCTGGTAGAGAAACGCTTCAACGGCAATGATGTTGACGAATTTCATGGTCAAAGGCCTAGATCGGAGAATGAGGCTCTTGTGCAACGTTTGAGCGACCAGAGGATTGAACAACTCTGATACCAAATGGAATGAACAAAGTTCATTCTTCAAGTTAAATACTCCATAAGACTTGGAATATGTAGATCTTCATTTAGGATATAAGAATATATATTAAAATGTATGAATGAGAATGATGATCACAAATGAGAGTGAGGAACCTATTTATATACTAGGCAAGTGCCTCTTCATGGAAAGTCATGTCCCATTTAGACATGCCTCTTCGACACTAATTACTAATTGACTAATCTTTATTACAATTATCATCATTATTTATATTTAATATATTTTATTCATAACATATATATACGTAGCTTTCGAGTTTGAAGTCCATCTCGTGTGATTGTAGCTCCAATTTGCTCCCGTTACCAAATGACCAAATCTTCCCTGCCAAATTGGACACAATCCTTGGTACCCAGCTCCAAAATACTTCGTAATTGAAGCACTTTGGCCCCGGTGCCCAAAAGATTCAAGAATAATTACTCAAATCTCCAGTTCTGAATTCCAATCTTCAATTCAGAATTTCCCTCCCCCCCCTTCCTATTCTCTGTGTGCTTGTATAAATATCCTTGCTAGGCGGTCACCGACTTCTTCCACTGCTCTCAACTGATTTGGTTTTGATAGTCATAAGGTTACGTGTAGCTAGAAGGTGAGGTATCTAGATATTTATTATTTTTATGATCTTTAAATAGATTTTAACTCTTAAATTTTAATTATAGCTACTTTATGTATTAATATGTTTGTGATATTAATTAATAAATTTTAACTTATAATTTTAATTATAAATAAATTAATAAAGTGAATATACATATATATTATATATATATATAATATATATATAAAATTTATTAACTTGTACTTTAATACTATGGTAACCATATTTGTATTAGTAGGATGGAGAGTATTAATTTTAGTTAATAATCTTATACTTTTGAAATATTTAATATGTATATTCTGAGAGTGTCGAGTTTTAGGTAGTACTTCTCTTCTTAATAATTTAGGTAATTAAACATCTTTCATAATTATTTAATAAATATACTAGTGCAAGGCATGCGATGTATGCATATGTAGCTATCATATGCATACATAATACACATACTAATACTTTTCTTGCCTATAAATTGAAATGGGTCATTACATACTCCCTTCCTTCAGAAAACTTCATCCCGAAGTTAGCGTTTATATAATATATCAGTGATTGCTTTAGTGACTAGTATAATCATGTAAGGCTTGTGTTATTTGATTGGGTTTTCATTTATAATTGTGAGGACACTTTAAAATTTATATTTTGAACACTTATTGATTTATAATTTTAATATTCAAGCCCTACCCTAGTCGACTCCAAGTTATTGTAAAATCATCCTATCCTTCCTAATCTCTTATGCTCTCATCCTATCTAACCTCTACTAGAATATGCCATTCGTCAGTTATACTGACCTAACCATTCATAAACCTTAAAGAGTGTCCGCGTCAATTATATCAACCTGATTGCCCAGCAGGCATCCGACAATCATCATCACACATTTAGGGGAGCGTGACTCGCATATTTCTCCCATGACTCCAGGTTTTGGAGGATAAACGGTAGGCAATACCTCCACTCCTCCTAGTAGGACCAGGGTCAATACCCTATCATGGAATTTTATTGAGTCTCAATTGTTCTTGGAGCTTTTGTCGTCACGTGGTCATTTGGTAATGATGTTATCTGCAATGTAAACATTTGTCCATACATTATAACATATGAATCAATATATTTAAAACAATTCGTATTTAAATAACATTTTCTGTATAATTCATATATGTTACTATCTATGGTATAGTGCTTGGCCATATCCAACCCATATATCATTAAATTAACTTTCATATTAAAATGCAGTCATTCTTTTATTTCTATCCCATCAATCATGTCGATATGCATAAATGAAACAAAATTATAGATATCTTCATCCATAACATAATTCATGATTTAGATTTCATAGCAAGGTTAATCAAATAATAACCTTCATATTGTATTTATATTCCAGCAATGTTAATAAAATAACATATTTCATATCGGTATCCATGTACCAGTAGAGTTAAGCAAATAACATATATCATATATCAGTAGAGTTAAGAAAACAACATATTCTTATGTGTTAATTTTGGGATAACAATGGTATGTTCTATGCTTAGAGCAATTTTACTTCCATTTTCTTTATTAGCCCAATATCATATCCAGTATAGCAATCACATCAACATGATAGTAAAATGTAGATAGAACATAAACAATAACAGTAGAAGACAAGCCAACACAAGAGGACACAAGATATGGCACCAACCAAGGACAAACCCCAATGTGAGGAAACCCTTGATCAATTATTCTTATAATTCTTCAAAAGCTCATCAAAGAGAGAGAGAGTACAATTTACAATATTCACTTGCCCAAACTGATCAATCAAAATAGTAGAAACAAAAATCCTTAACCACAAAGTCAACGTTGGTCAACAAGGCTGAAATTCACCTCCAAAAAAGCTCAGTCAACCTTGGTTAACTTGGCCTCTAACAGCAAGATAATGCAACCCAAAACAATCCGAAAATAACCAATCAAATCAGGTCAACAAAAGTCAACACAGCAACTTGAATTAGGGCATTCAATGCTAGTCAATACAGGGGTCAAACTGCCTCGTTTTTTAGTGCCTAGAAAAGCGGTCTGCCCAAACATAAGCCTCCCTCACAAAACTAAAGTCAAACAGGGTCAATGCTGGTCAAAGTCAGCCTCCTAAAATTTCGGTCTCCTAAAATTTCAGACTCCTGAAATTTCAATCTCTTGAAATTTTAGCCTCTTGAAATTTCGAACGTGTGGAGAGAGAGAGGCGCAGAAATCCATATTGAATCCAGATGAGCGAGAGAAAGATGAATGAGATGAGATGCCAAAATGAGGAGGAGGCACCTTGTATTTATATGCAACGTTGAAGGCTAGAGGAGGCTAATTTGATCGCTGGTTGGCCTTGAAAATTTGACCATAATTAAAATAAATTCATAACTTCATTTGTACATGTCAAAATGGGATGATCTTTAGACCAATCCTACACCTCTTAGAAAGAGGAATGCAAGAAAAATATCACATGCCTCATAAGAGCTGTCCAAAATTAAGTATGGCCCTAGTTGCCAAATTTAACACTCCCTCTCAACTAAGGAGAACTCACCTGCCAAACTGTCTAACAATTTGTAACATCCCTATCACTGCACCGCTCTGCTCTACTCTTCTCTGTTAAACCATGAAGAAAGAAGAAATGATTGAGATTGTATCATACCATTCTCCATTGACCCGAAGTCAGTCTCCAACAACAGAGAGTGTGTCATACCACTCTTAACTGACCTATAGTTAGTTTCCATTGATCCCAGATCAATATCAACATCCTAGCATAAGGAGTACAATAGTACATGATGCATCCATCGATAGTACTATGGTCACTATCCTCATTTCCCTACTCATTGGCCAGATCAGAGGTACTTCTCATGAGTCCCAGATTGCATGGGTAGGATGTGTCAGCAGAAGAAGGTGACCCATTCATCTTGCTCATATGCCATAGGGGAGGGTGAACCACTCAACCTATGAATATGCCACCATGGGGTATCACAGGGAAAGGTGAACCACTCAGCCTATGTATATGTCACCATGGGGTATCATAGGGAAGGCGAACCATTCACCCTGTACACAGCGCACCATTAGGGGAGGGTGAGTCACCCTATGGTCGCTCATCCATCCAAGAAGTACCCCAAGCCCCCCGAAGCTCCCAGAGCTCACTATCAATCCCATACAGGACCCTCATAAGAGGGTCTCTCCACGACTCCAAGTCGTTCACGGAAGGTTAAGAATTTGACCTTCACAAGGGGCTTCGTAAGAATATCAGCGACTTGCTCATCAGTCCCAATATGATGGAGCCTCATTGCTCCTCGCTGTACTATATACCGGATAAAGTGGTACCTGATATCAATATGCTTGGAGCGATCATGAAACACGAGATTCTCCGAAAGACGAATCCCACTCTGATTGTCACAGAAGATCATGGTGGTATCCAGCACATGTCCAAATAGCTCACAAAAGAGTTTCCTCAACCAGACAGCTTCATAGGAGGCCCAACTAGTACTAATGTATTCAGCCTCAATGGTGCTTAAAGCAATTGACTTTTTCTTCTTTCTCATCCATGATATTGAAGCAGAACCTAGCGAGAAGCAACATCCTGAAGTGCTTTTGCGATCCACCACACTGCCAGCCTAGTCTGCATCAAAGTAACCATGGAGCCTCACATTCCCGGCAATGTATCTCAGTCCATAAGTGATTGTGCCCCGAAGATATCTCAAGAGATTCTTGGCAACAATCCAATGTATATGATGAGGCTCGACCATAAACTGACTCAATGTGTTCACTGCAAAACATACGTACGGACGGGAGTTCACCAAGAACATCAAGGCCCCTATGAGTTGATGATACTCAGAAGGATTTCCCAAATCAGGCCCGGCAAAAACATTCGCATAACTTGTTGAAGTTAAGTTCCATCGGAGTAGTCACGGACTTGCAATCCACCATCCCAAGCTCTTTCATGTAGCTTCACAACATATTTTCCTTGAGAAAGGAAAATCTCCCCTGGCTTTTGCTAGACCACCAACCCTAGGAAGTAATGCATCAATCCTAGGTCCTTCATATCAAATTTGGAAGCTAACTCTCTAACATTGATGAATAAGAGAGTCTGCACCTGTCAAAAAGAGATTGTCCACATAGAGTACCGAGATGAGAGGTCTATCATTCTCAACCTTAAAGTAAAGGTTCGGATCAACTTCACTTCTTGTAAATCCCAACTCTATCAGATAGTTATCGATCCTCTCATACCAAGCCCGGGGTGCTTGCTTCAACCCATAGAGGGCTTTCTTCAACTGGCATACATGTGTCTGACGATATTGAACTTCAAACCCCTCAGGTTGTTCCACGTAGACTTTCTCCTTAAGTGAACAATGCAAGAAGTCAGTCTTGACATCCATCTGGTGTAGATTCAATCATTGCGAAGCAACAAGGGCTATGATCAAATAGATGGTGGTGTAGCGAGCAATGGGTGCAAATATCTCATCATAATTTACAACTTCCTTTTGAAAGAAGCCTCGAGCAACAAATTTGGCCTTGAACTTTTCGACACTTCCATCAGCACCATGCTTGATCTTGTAGAGCCATTTAGAGGTGACAACAGATTTGTCCTAGGGTCTAGGGACCACATGCCAGACATCATTCTTCATAATTGACTCGTACTCTTCGTTCATAGCATCCTTCCATACTTGTTACTTCACAGCTTCTTTCAATGACAAGTTTCAAATTGAACAATGGTGCTCATAGCAATTAAGTACCCTTGGTACCTATTAGGCTTCTTGCTTTGACGAAATGTAAACCTCGATGCAACATGTATCTCGGCATCTTCGAGACTCTCCCTCAGCCATCAAGGTCTCTTTTTGGAGGAGGAGAGCTCATGAGGAGGAAGATCAATGGGATCCATCAGTTCTTCAACATTGGGCATCGGCTCATCCTGTGAATCTCCCTGATTTCCTGCATCTGCTTCTTTGTCCTTCCTTGGACTAGGAAGGTTGCTAATCTTCCATAGGGAAGCATCCTCATCGAAGGTGACATCATGAATCAACTCTATTTATCACTAACCAGGCACATAGATTCTATATGCCTTAGAAGTTTCACTATAGCCCACAAAATTTCCTTTCTTCCCAGATGCCTCCAATTTACTTCTCTTTTCTTTTGGCACATGAAAGTATATGGGACTACCAAAAATTCTAAAATGAGAAACATCAGATTTCTTACTAGTGAAAACTTCTTCGAGAGTTTTGGAGTCCAATGCTTGATGAGGGCATCCATTTTGAACGTACACAACAGTGTTGGGAGCTTCTCCCCACAGGAACTTTGGAAGTCCTTGATCATGAAGCATGGCAAGAGTGGCTTCTATAATGGAATGATTCTTCCTTCCAACAGCACTATTTTGCTCAGGAGTATATGCAATAGTAGTCTCCCTCTTAATGCCAGCTTCTCTGCAATAGTCATTGACTTCATTTGACTCATACTCAGATCAATTATCCATCTTCAATATCTTGATCTTCTTCCCTGTTTGATTTTCACCAAGGCTTTGAAGCCATAAAACTATGAGAATATTTCGACCTTCTTCTTCAAGAAGTATATCCTAGTTTTGCGAGAGAAGTCATCCACAAAGACAACATAATATAAATATCCTCCTAATGATGATAGATCAGAATGAACCAATTGCAAAATGTTTGTGGTGTTGCTATCACTTGAGGGGAATGGTTCCCTTGTATGTTTTCCCTCGACACATCCCTGACATACACCTTCATGCTCTATTTTGAATTCAGGCATACCTGTAACCATCTTTCTTGCATCGAGTAGAGCCTTATAGTGAAGATGAGCAAGCCTCCAGTGCCATAGTTCAGATTGAAGAGATGTGTCACAAGACATGGCTCCCACTAGGCTTCCTCCAACTTGATATAAATTGTCAACCCTGAATCCAAGAGTAAATGCTTCTTTGAAATTTCATTTCCATGCACGTACCTTTCCATCAATAAATGCCACTTGAATCCTTTGTCTTCCATCGCCGAGATAGACACTAGATTCTTCTTTAGATCAGGTACATATAGTACTTCTTGAAGATAAACGGTGTTACTTTGATTCAATTGAAGGGTAACACTCCCAACTCCCTTCATGGGATAGGTGGCATTGTCTCCAAGGATAATATTCAAATTTGTATCTTTCTCTATCAGATTTGGAAGAGCTTCCTTGTACTCGGTGAAGTGCCTTGAGGCACCCCTATCAATCAACCAATTTCCCAAAGTATCTAGAGGAGAGGCAGTAGAGAGGGCAGATATAATATAAAATTCCTTTTGCTTAGAATTTACAACATTAGACTCATCATTCCTGTAGCTTCTTGTTCTTTTAGAAGCTTGATCATTTCCAAGTCGAGTAGCGGAAGCATTCCTTTTTCCTTTGTTATTGAACCTGCCATTCCTTTGATTGTTGTTGTTGCCCCTGGAATGATTGTGATCATCATCATCATCATGAGATGTGTTCATTCTATTTGGATACTCCTTGGCATAGTGACCAAACTTGTTGCAAACGAAGCGTCTTCCCTTCCTTCCATTTTTGAAGCTTGGTCTTCCTTGACTCTGCTTCTTTGAACCTACAATGTTCTTCCTCCTGGCATGAGTGGAGAATGTCGTGGGATTGTTCCTATTCGAAGGCATCTCCAATTCCATCATCCTTGTTTCTTCTTCAGAACATCTAGTCAACAACTCTTCAAAACCTGGAATTCTGTCGTTATAGAGAATAGTAGCATTGAACACATGCCATTCGAGAGGAAGACCCCAAGGGCAATGAGAGTGAGCTCCCTCTCAGCAATAGCTTCACCAATCGAAAGAAGATCATTTTTTATCTCAGTAATCCTCATGAAGTAGGATTGAATATCCTCACCTTTTCCCTTCTTTATATCCTTCAGCTTGTTCTTGAGGAAAATAATTTGATTCGCATTGCTAGATTTGAACATGCCAACCAACTTGTCATATATCTCCTTTGATGAATAGAATCCCTGATGATCTTCTTGGCTTTGACTTCACCCTTCTTGTACTTGGTCTTAGCAGTAGTCAGTGCATTTGAAGGAGGTTCTGGAATCTTTCCCTGCATATAATCCATGACATCTTGCTCTTCTAAATTCAAATCAATATACATCTTCCATGCATGATAATCAGACTTGTCATGAAGCTTATCCTCAGACTTGAAGTAGGATGTAGAGGCCATTGAGACTTGTTCTTGATCATTCATTGCTCTTCACTCTTGCTTGGGCTTTGTCTTCACCTCAGCTCTGACACCATGTTAATTTTAGGATAACAATGGTATGTTTTATGCTTAGAGCAATTTTACTTCAATTTTCTTTATTAGCCCAATATCATATATCCAGTATAGCAATCACATCAACATGATAGTAAAATGCAGATAGAACGTAAACAATAACAGTAGAAGACAAGCCAACACAAGAGGACACAAGATATGGCACCAACCACCCCAATGTGGGGAATCCTTTGATCAATTCTTATAATTTTTCAAAATTTCAATAGAGAGAGAGTACAATTTACAATATTCACTTGCCCAAACTAGTCAGTAAAAACAACAAAAACAAAAAGCCCTAACCAAAAAGTCAACGGGGCTGAAATTGACCTCCACAATAGCTCGGTCAACCTTGGTCAACTTGGCCTCCAACAGGAAGATAATGCAACCCAAAACAGTCTGAAAATATCCAGTCAAATCTGGTCAACAAAATTCAACACAACACCCTGAATTAGGGCAGTCAACATAGGGGTCAAACTACCTCATTTTTTTGTGTCTAAAACAACGGCCTGTCCAAACATAGTCTCCCTCACAAAACTGAAGTCAAACAAGGTCAACATTGGTCAAAGTCAGCCTCCTAAAATTTCGAACTCCTGAAATTTCAGTCTCTTGAAATTTTGGCCTCTTGAAATTTCGCACCTGTGGAGAGAGAGAGAGGCCCAGAAATCTGTACCCAATCAAGATGAGAGAGAGAAAGATGAATGAGATGAAATGCCAAAATGAGGAGGCACCTTGTATTTATATGCAACATTGAAGGATAGAGGAGGCTAATTTAATGGTTGTCCGACCTTGAAAATTTGTACATAATTAAAATAAATTCATAACTTCTTTTGTACATGTCAAAATGGGATGATCCTTAGATCAATCCTACACCTCTAGGAAAGAGGAATGCAACAAAAATATCAACTGCCTCATAAGAGCTATCCAAAATGATGTTTGGCCCTAGTTGCCAAATTTAACACTCCCTCTCAACTAGGAAGAACATCACCTGCCAAACTGTCTGACAATCTGTACCATTCCTGTCACTCCACTACTCTGTTCTTCTCTGCTGAACCATGAAGAAAGAAGAAATGATCAAGAATGTATCATACCATTCTCCACTGACCCGAGGTCAATCTCCAACAACAGAGAGTGTGTCATACCACTCTTAACTGACACGTAGTAGTGCTGAGTTGCTGGAGAGAGAGCTAGTGAGCTCGAAGCTGTGAGAGAGGGGAAGGGGTAGTAAGGCTAAAGGGAGAATTTCCAGTCCGGTGAAGTGCATGCAGAGAGGCAGCGAGTGCCACAAAGAGGCAGTGCAGTGCTTCAGAGGGGAATCCATATTTTGTTGGGGAGAAGTAGTGATTCAGTGCCAAAAGCTGGAGTGGGAGTCTGAAGGCCAGGAGAGTCCATCTTCCAGATAACAACTGATCAAATAGCGAGAGAGACGCAATTCCGAGTTGTGGGACACAGGCATGCGTAGGTTGACGTAGGGACTGCACAGAGGCAGGAGAGAGTAGCTCATCTTGAGCCAAGTTCAGTGTCAGATTGCTAGTGGGAGTGAGATTTTTCTCACTAGACTTATTGTCAGTCATCTATCTGTATGGATTGGTAGATTTGAGTATCCATAGCTTTGTACTCAGATTTACTACTGCATAATAATAAAAGCCTTAGCTGCTGCACCTATTTTCCTGAGTTGGATTTTTCCAGGGACTTAGTCCAAAATTAATTGTGTATTTGTGTGTGTGCATCTATTCTTCGAGCATTATTTTTCTTCGGCATTATTTTATTTGTGAATGCTGCAGTGTATTAGTTTCGATATTTACTATAGGATGCAGTAAATAATTTGTTTAGTTCATTTAACAAATGGAAGAAACTTAATCAGTTGTCGCATTAGGATTCTGGGTTTCGGAATTTTCACACGTTCAAGCAAGGCAAAACACTATAACTAAGCCATTTGACCTCCTCTGCAAGACACACCTCGATCTCACACATGACAAGATATATTTTGGGCATCCATGTGAAGAAGAAGAAGGACGTAGTAGGACGAAGAAGGACGATATCATCTTTAGCATCTCTCTCTTTCTCTCTCTTTGACTTTGCACGTGCGACCTTTTGGGCATATTTTGGGCGACAAGTTGAACTTTTGGGTAGTAGTTTTCGAGCAGTAGGGCAAAAATTATGGGCAAAATGGCAGAATTTATAGGCAGATTCTGGAAGGGCAAATTTCTGCCTAGGCAGGTCAAGTAGGGCCGAGTTTGTTGGGCATGACAAGTGGGTAGTTTGACCAAGTTTGACCATTGTATTGTTTTCAATTTGACCATCATATTTACTAGCAGAATTAGGTGTATCTCTTGTTGAATTGAAGAATTTTTCTAAGGGAAAAGGTTTTTAGGTTTTTCTTGCAAGTGGTTTTTCCCAGGGTAAATTGTGTTCTCTTTGTGCATTATGATCTCTACGACCCTTGTGCTTTTATGGTTCAATTTTTGAAGTGTAATGGCTTAATGATAAACTGGAAATGCTAAAAGAATATCTACATCATTAGAAGTAATTATCAGTTTTCAAAATTTAGTGCTTGTATCTTTTGCACTTGAAAAATGAATAGACCCAGCATGCCCCCCCGGCTGGCTTAGCATTTCATGAGGGATGATAGTTGATTTAGCGCTGAGATGAGGATGGTCTCGCCCTATGAGACATGGGAGTGCTAGCACCACCTTGGAAGCCCTCAACGTTGGAGCAGAGATTGGCACTTTGGCCATTTGGAGACCCATTGAACCACTTTTGTGCCCCAAGTTGAAAATTGGGTTCCATAGAGGGGTATTGACGGAGACCTGTTGCCACACAATCTAGCAGGGGTCCTAAGAGGGGTACTTAAGGGACAACTTCTAGACCAAATGACAAAAATGCGACAAAGACCCACTATCAACTTAGTCAGTGTCCCTTGCTCTTTACGAACTTTCACCGATGGGAGGAGTCTTGGTATGAGGGAAATCACTTGAATGGTAAGATCAATGGCGATGTATGATGTGATTTCTAAGGCCCATTGAAAGGAGAGGCTAAAATAATGGCTCAAATGCTTCAAGGGAAGCTGAAAGGCTCTCTAAGAGAGGCCTATGAAGGATGTCTAAGCCTTGGGCTCATGAATGTTCAAGAAGGATGAGAGCTTAAGATCAAGATCTCCCATATTCCTCACTTGTGATTAATATGTCTATTTTACGGCTGAAAGTGAGGCAAGGGTGACTTATTGAATGGAAAGATTCAACTAAAGTATGAGAATTGCGAGAAGCTAAGATGACTTTCCATGAAAAGCCCATTTGAGAGAAATACTATAAGAGACCTAGAGTTGAGAGATATATTGAGGTAAAGGCTCATCCAATGGTCAACTATAGTTAAAAGAAAAGGTTTTGAATGATGAACTAGAAAGTGCAAACCTTCAAGAAGTCCCTAAGCCAAAAGCAACTTCAAGGGTTCCCAATTGGTGTGATAGCTAGGGCATCAATTTATTTGAATTTCGCTGTCAAAATTCGTTCAGAACTGGAGGATGCCTAGAGGAGATACAAATGAAGAAATTTGTGCGGACGAAATCCCAAAATTCCTCTTCCCTAAAATTTCACACCAAGCCCTAGAAAATCTCCTTATCCTTCGAGGGACGAACAAAGAGAGGAAGAAAATAGGTGAAAGAATGATATTTCATTGACCTAATGTGATCACCAAGGATCTAGGACCAGTGCCTAGCTATAGGAAAGATTGGAGTCAAAATGATGAAGATTTTGGAACTTCGCTCTTCAAGGAGGCCTAAAGGAGCAACTTCGTGATCTATGGATGCAGCTACACGAAAACTTTAGACTTTTACACTTGGATGGCAATTATTATGGAGTTTCAAGGATGCAAATGCAAATTATCACCTAGGAACATTCGTTCATTCTTTGTCCAATGAGTAACACATGCAAAAAGCTCTAATAGTTTCTATGATCCCACTAATTTGCATTAGTTAGGGCACACTATTTCACCCTAAGAAAATAATTCCATGCATTAGACATCTATTAAAACAAAAATATAGCATTATATTGCACTTAGAAGACAAAGAAGAATTTATCCATCCACAATCTTGCGAATAAGAAGCTCTAAGAGAGCACAAATTTTCCACACATCAAAATGCATTTATTCATCCTAAATCATTCCACAATCGCAAAACCGAATTCTTCAGAGAGAAATATCCCAAATCCAAGTGATGATGTCTAACAAATGAGGCTCTACTTGTATTTATATGAGCCTTTAGGGATTCAATTTAGTCTAATTAGCCTAATAAGCCCCGAAAAACAACTTTAATTTGCAAAATAACAATCCAATTGGTGACACGACCATCAAATAGCTCATAAGTACTTGACAAGCCTTCTTAATGAGGTCGAAATGATAGAATAATGGTGCAAAAGGCCTATTGGAAGGCTTAGGTAAGACCTCCATGTGCCAAGATGAGGAGGAGGGCTCTCATAATAATGACCAAGGGGGTGGCCCCTTGGTTTCCAATCTAAAGATGTGTGGTGCTCCCAAGTCTCATGGGTCTCCAACTGGATCAAACAAGTCGATGCTCCATCAATAAGGGCTAGAATGATGATACAAGCCCTCCCATGTCTCCTTGGGTGAGACAAAACCCTGTCCAGGCTCTGGATTAGCTATCAAGTGTATGGTGCAAATATGTGGCCGACAGGACAACGTGGTCCAAGCGCATCATCATCTCTATATGACTGGGGCACGAAAAAGAAATACGTGGTTCTGAAGAAGCCGATGGCATGGCAATCAATGCTTTGCTGTGGTGGAGGCCATGGCTCTCAACACTCCCCCTACAAGTGCCATCATGACCCGCTGGAGGGCTTGAATCATGTATAGGGAGGCCAAGCCCAAGATGAAACCCAACTGCAATCCTGTATAAGATCCAATGCGTCCCCTCACCTTCCAGTACAACAATTCATTAGAGCAATTGAGTAAATGAGCTTGCAAATCAGGGGCCCAAGTGGACACTTCATAGTGGCATGTCCATGATGAAACCCAACTGCAATCCTGTATAAGATCCAATGCATCCCCTTACCTTCTAGTACTACAATTCATTAGAGCAATTGAGTAAATGAGCTTGCAAATCAAGGGCCCAAGTGGACACTTCATAGTGGCATGCCCTTCCAAGTGCGCTTTAGTATGTATAGGTGTGCCCAAGATCAAGAGGGCGGTTAATAAAGGACCCTATTAGGTGGTTTCAACCTCCAGGGGAATGACAAGTCCATGGTACATACATCAAATGGTTGGTGTCATGTGAAATAATAGTGGAGCGAATTGGGGTAGCAGGGAAGGCTCCAAGCCCCATGCCATGGTACAAGGGAAACTATATTGAGGGAAGCCCACACATGAGTGTAGAGATGTAGGAGGGAGGAATTGTCGTGCATGAGATACCGCATGATTTTTTTTTTACCCTTCTTCATATGCCTTTTGCGTTTTATTGATATTTCTTTCTTTTAACTGCTCAGGGCTCCAGGGAATGAGAGTACGATGTGTATGATAAAGCAGTTGATTACCCCCTTAAGGTTGGGCAGTTCATCGTCCACTAGGGGTTGGGACAATCATTGGTTCCTTAATGATGCAGGGGGCACACATAGGGGCCTTAGGAACTAGGATGATGGCCATAAGAATAAGGGGTAGAACTCATGCTTAGCTTTTGCCCACGTGCTAAATTCTTATGCCCGATCATTTTTTGCATTTTATGGTACATTTCCTATTGTAAATGGCCAAATTATGTTTATAATTTTCTTTTTAGTTGCATCAATCTTTGGGGCATCATTCCAGGCCTGACCTAAAGTGTGGACAAGTGAATGTGAGGCTAACTCCTTATGGACCTAATGTACAAATGTAGACTTAGATGGGAAAAATGTGAAAAGAGGTTATAATAAGCGCAGGGGAGTGAAATATACAGTGTTGGAAATGGGACCATGCAACCAAAATCAGGGTTTTTCATGTAGCGCCACTCCTAAAGCTACTAGCCAATAGAAGAGATCCCGCAGGACTAGGATACAAGATTAACGACCAAGTTGGGACTAGGGAACAAGAGTACAAACCAAGCCCATTCTTTCATCTGAATTTCCCCCATTAATCCATGTCCAAATGTGTCTAAGAAAAGCAAGAAAAAAATACCAAACAACTTAATGAAAGCCATACATTCGGGGTTGGAAGGCCCACCTTCAAACATTTAATAATAATAGATGGGCGATGGGCTGGGTTTGGTGGTCTCAAGGGACTGTTGGTTGCTGGCACAAGGCATATTTACGAGAGAAATTCTCCAAGGGGTGTCACCCACTGGTGGTGTCACCCTTAGGAGGTGATTTTAGAAGGCTTCTACACTCAACTTGGCACCAAGAAGCCTCAACGCATGCCCTAGGAGGGCTACGCATGGATGACGTCAACATATTCTCCCTTACAACTCACATCTGTGGGTAGACTTTTATGTTTTAGTCTTGGCTAGTAGGTCGACTTGTGACCTATCCCAATCATTGTGACATGATTTAATGCTTAGGTGGCTTTTAGGTTGAAATAGGCATTCAAGCTCCTCATATAAATGGAGGAGATCATTCATTTGTATATCTTCATCACATACTTGAGTATTTTGGCCTACTTGAGCAATTCAACCTTCTTTTCTTGTGGATAACTTGGATCTATGAATGCATTTTGATATTTGGAGTTGATTCATTTGCTTTTGGAGCTATTGCCTTGGATCACTGGATGGATTATCTTGCAGGTTATCTTGTAAGTGATTATTGGAATAATCTTTTCTTTATGTCTAATGTGTGGAATACATTGCATCTAGGGGTTTCTATTGTGCCCTAAATTGTTAAAATAGTTATTTGATAGAATCTAGATGTCATATCTGCATAAATAACTGATGAATAACATGTGAATGATATCCTAGTGGTGAACTTTGATTAGCTCTACAATAAGACTCCTTGATTCACTGTAGAGGTAATTATTAGGGTTTTTGGTGCTAGGGCATCATCTATTCTTCCTCCTTAACAACTTATTAGCCATCCAATCAAATCATAGACTCCATACTCCCAAGGAGCCAGGCACTGACATATATTGTTGGTGATCAAACACACTTTTACTCCATAAAGTATTCTCCTTTCTCTCTCTACTCAATTCGGCCACTTTAAGTCCATGCTCCCAAACTAGGGCTTGGCATGAATAACTTGGCAAAGGATATTTTTGGGATTGGAGAGTCTAAATGCCAAGGCATAGCTAGTTGCCCCAAAATCAACCCTCTTGGTAGACGTTCATTTCAATTTTGTCCATAAATTTTCTTTCCCTAGTTGTTTGCACTGTGGTAAACCGTAGCTTGGTGTTGCTTCAAGATAGGGGCTTATTTGAGGGTTTCATGCACCTTCTTGTTGAAAACCATTGTTAGAAATCCTTCCTTAGCATCCTGACCTTGGGCCTTCCCAACTCTCAGCCATTCTATCAAACCCTAGGTCATAGATTGCCTTCGCTAGGTCTCTATAAGTAATGCGAATTGCCTCCTATTGGAGTCTTGAGCCGATATTGTGTCTTTCTTGTAGAAGCCCTCATCAAGCTACCTGATACCGTGAACTTGGAATACCTATTAGGTTACTTGTTTAGTGTTCACATATCGAGACTCGTCCCTTTAGCAAAAATCCGTAAAGAGCAGTGGGTTTTGGTTATGGTGATAGTGGGCCACTAACCCATTGTTGTCTCTTGGTCTAGTTAAAACCTTAAAGGGTACTCGTCTCCAAGGCTTGCTAGATTTTGCAGCAACAGGGCCATTATCCTAGGACGAGAGTCCAAGTAGGTTCAGATTAATTTATTAACGAAGAACTGTGATTGGGCATGATTCTATGTGTCATATGTGATTGAGATTGGTTGTGTAATTGTGCTTCCACTGAAGATTTTGTTAGGAACATAGTTGTGTGTTTATTCAATAAGCTTTACACTAGGAATTAAATGCCAAGTTTTGGGTTCAGAAACTAACATGTTTCTCCGAAGAAAACATATCTCGGAATCGTAATAGCCAGGGTTTGTATAGGATCACTAGGCCATGTTTGTTCATGAATACAAAGGTGAGGAAATATTTTTATGGGACGAAGGAATTTGGTCGTACAGTGGTACAAACACAGAAATTGTTTTCCATGTGCTGAAGACATTATTTTTCTGGGTTTGAATTTTTTGCTAAAAAGTAAATATTAAAAACAAGTAATTTGAAAATATAGGGAGGCTAATCTTATGAATCTTAAGCAGTGTTGCGAACATCCCGATAATATCTCGATTTTATCTCGAAATTACTATTTTTTAGCTTAGCCGATGTTTGCCAATTTTTAAAGATATTTTTATGGTAGCTTAATTTTGCCGATGTTTGCTGATTTTTAACTGATATTTTCCCGATTTTCCCAATATTTTGGTTTTCTGGACCCTTGCCGATTTTACCCCAATGCCGATGTACGCAACATTGCTCTTAAGAGTCATCTCATATGTTTTAGAAGAGAAATGTTGGACAGTAACATTCATTCTTAGATTAGCATCTTGCAAATTGTGGTTAAGCATCAATATAAGTTGTTGCTGAAATTCTTGACCATATCACCTTGTGGGGGAAAATCCAAGTGACTGTGTCCCAACGATTCATTCTTGTGAATGAAAAGATGGAAACCTACAACAAGTTGTAGGTTCCAGGACCAGGACCATGAATTCTACAATTTTACATATTTTGTTGGTTGTTTGTCTAAAACTTGACAATGGGTTGGTAATCAAGTAACAAACAATACATCGCATATTTGTTTTAAAGCAAGTCAATTGCTGAGTTATTGTTGTCTAGTGGTATGCTTATCTCATTTTAATGTGAATATGCATGTGCATTGCAGTGTATCTTGACTGGAGTAAAAGAGTTTCAATTTAAGGAACGTGATAAATTCAACCTTTTTGTTTATGTGGATGATGGAAGCTTCATTTCAGAGGTTCTTATCGACCATCAGGTGTGTTTATGATGTTTAGAATATTTCTGGTGTTGGATGCTTGTTACACATTGAGTCATGGATAAATATCTAATTCTGCATATATATTTGACTCTCTTGATATATTTAGGTAGTCCAAAGCATCATTGGCCACTCTCCTAGGCAGGTGACTGCTTTGCTAATGAGTGGTGACCAACAAAGTGTGCATACTATAAAGGAGACAATGAAGCGATTCCAACTATTTTTGAAAAATTTTGAGGTGGTTTCTATTTCTGTAATGCTCCTTTATATGGTTGCTAGGTATGCAGGGTTGCAACAACAATATCCCGTTTGAAGGGGTCTTACATCAATTCTACATTTTTTTAATGATGGCTTGATGGTTGAGATATTATTACTTCAATGTTTTTAATGTAGAAAGTTTAGCTTTTGCAATGAAGTTATTTTGTATCAAGTATTTTTCCAAGGGTTTGAAAGTGCAATGATTTTTTTAATTAAGTAATATTTCTATCCATATTTTTGTAATTTTATTTTTGATGTTATCAATGCTTCTTTTAAAGCTATCTGAAATGCATTGGTACCATGTTGAACTTTCTGTTTGTTGACTTAAATGGAAATTCAGAAATTTCACCTCTCGTTGGAGGCTTCCTGGATCTAATCCCTGAGAGCTGGCAGCCTTAGGGCTGATTTGAAATAGTTTATTATAGTAGTGAAGAGGTGCAAATAATTCACTTCACTTTAATTGAAATCACTAGGCAGCTGAAGAGAAAAGATACCAAACAAGTGTAGTCCTATGTCAACATGATGCAGCCCTTGGGGCAAATGTTTCATGCATATGACAGATGTGAAATAATTTTATTAGACGTGAATCTGCCCCCTTTATCTTTAAGATATATGTTCAATTGCTTAACCATTTCAGCCCTGCGTTATGTCAAACTAGCATGAGAAAGTGTTGGAATTTCCCTATTCAAGAAGACAATACAAACTGAAAATCAAATCTGCAAGTACACAATATTCGGACAGTTGAAACTCTTCATTAAATATAATGGATGAAGTACACATACATACATCTTATCACAAGTTGGTGCAATCTCAAGCTCCCCAAACCTTATTTAGAAAAACCATGAAAAGTCTAGCCGCGAACCAAGGCTGCTTGGAAGTGGGTGTGGAAGTGGGGAGCGAAGCAGAAGTGGCAGTGGGGAGTGACAATTTTCAGAAGCTTCCTAGTCAGGAGCGAATCAAAAGCGAATTTTATATAATATATACTTTTATATATTTTGATGCATATATGTCAACAAAAGCATGTAGAATGATGAATTAGTTATAAAAATTATAAAAACATGGATTGCACCATATAACATTAATCATCTAGTAGTTATAATCTTCATCAACCACAGGTCTACGAATTACAAGTTCTCATTTATATAGCATGTAAGGGTGCACATAACCAAAATAACATCGAGTGCAATCCATCTCTGAACCAAAAATACAATGGCAAATAGGGTCTAGATGGCCTCTAGCATCCAAAAAAATCATGCTACACCAAATACCTACATATTATCAAAATCATTGCCTATCCTGGGATTTGTTACCCACCAACAGTGGGCGACCACTATATGAGAAATTTTCTCCTAGACTTGTCTTCATCTAGTAGCCCCTTGCAGCCACCAAATAGCTCAATGTGCCATTATTCTCTGCCACTTGAGGCAACCATTGTGCCCTCGCTCATCTTTTATGATCGTATGTTTGAAGGTAGGCCTTCCATCCCCGAAGGTATCACTTTTCATTATGTAATTCGGTGTTTATACTTGCTTTTCTTGGGCACATTTGGGCATGGATTAGTGGGGGGATTTGGCAGAAAGAACAAACTTTGACTTGTACTCTTGCTCCCTTACGTCATCTTGAGAGTTAATCCTAGATCCTAGTCTTGTGGGATCTCTTCTATGAGCTATTAGCTTTAGGAGTGGCACTACATGGGAAACCTTGATTTTGGTTGTGTGTTCCCGCTTCCCGACACCATATATCTAACTTCCCTTCGCTCATTACAACCCCTTTCACATATTTTCCCATCTGGGTCCACAAGGTGTTAGCATCCCTCTCCCCTTGTCCACACCTTGGGTCTAGCCTGGAACGATGCCCCAGAGGTTGATGCAGCTAAAAAGAAAGATAAAAGCATAATTTGGCCACATACAACAAGAAATGTACCACAAAATGCAAAAGATGGCTGGGACAAAAGAATTTAGCAGGTGGGCAAAAGCCAAACATGAGTTCTACCCCTTGTCAATATGGTCATCACCGTAGTTCCTAGGGCCCTTATGAGTGCTCCTAGCATCGTTAAGGAACCCATGATTGTCCCAACCCCTGGTGGGTGATGAATTGCCCAACCTTAAGGGGATAATCACTGCTACATCATACGCATCATGCTCTCAGTCTTATCCCCTGGAGCCCCAAGCAGTAAAAGGAAGAAAAATCAATAAAATAAAAAATGCATATGAAGAAGGGTGGAAAAACAAAGGTCGTGGTAACTGATGTACCATGATTTCTCCCTCCTGCATTTAGATGCCCAAGGTATCAAAGTCCTTTCCTATAGCTACCCTTATACCATGGCATGTGGCTTAGAGCTTCCCCACTTCATTCCATCACTATTTCACATGACATCGACCCCTTGATGGATGTACCATGGACTTGTTACTCCCTTGGAGGTTGAAACCACCTAATAGGGTCCTTCATTAACTCCCTTGTCAAGAAAGGCAGGATTAGTACATGTTTGAAGCCCATTTGGAAGGGCATGCGATTATGAAGTGCCCACTTATGCCCCTGATTATCAAGCTTATTTACTCGATTATACTAATGATTTATTGTACTAGAAGGTGAGGAGACACATTGGATCTTATATAGGATTGTAGGTGGGTCATCATCTTGGACTTGGTCTCCCTATAAAGGATCGAAGCCCCCAGAAGTTCATAATGGCACTTATAGGGTGAGCGTTGAGAGCCATGGGCCTCCAGCGTTGAAGAGCATCGGTTGCCACGCCATGGGTTTCTTCGACACCACCACATTATTTGTTCGTGTCCCAACCATACAAAGATGATGTTGCACTTGACCACGTTGCTTAGTCGGCCACACATTTGCACTTGACACTTGGCAGCTGATCCATGGGCCTCCAGCCTTGAATAGCATTGATTGCCACACCATGGGTTTCTTCGACACTACCACGTTTTTTGTTCATGCCCCAACCATACAAAGATGATGTTGCACTTGACCACGTTGCCTAGTCGGCCACTCTTTTGTTGTTGACACTTGGCAGTTGATCCAGGGCCCAAAGGAGGATTTGTCTCATCTGGAGAGACATGGGAGGGCATGTGTTATCTTCCAACCTTCATTGATGGAGCAATGACATGATCTTGAGCCATTTGGAGACCCATGAGACCATTGCTTGTGCCCCATAGCCACTTGTGATTACCACTAATGTTTTTCTTGGAAATCAAGGGGCCACCCCTTGATTGTCATTCATGGAGCCCTCCTCTTCATTTTGTCACTTTGAGGTCTCAATTAAGCCCTCCAATGACCCTCTGCACCATTATTTTATCATTTTAACTTCATTAGGAGGGCTTATTTTACACATTTGAGCTATTTGGTGGGCTTGTCACCAAAGTTATTGTTATTTTGCACATTAAAGTAAATTTAGGGACTCATTAGGCTAATTCGAACTTGTAGAGGCTCATATAAATAAAGGAGAGCCTCATTCGCATTGGATCATCACAATTGGGATTTTCAACTACCTCATTAGAGGATTTTTGGCCTGCAACTTGTGGAATGATTTTGGATGATTAGATGTCTTATGATGTTTGGAAGAATTTCGCTATCTCTCTTGGAATCTCTTTTTTGGCAAATCAATGGATGGATATACTCTTCTTTGTCTTGTAAGTACCATATGATGCTATATTTATGTTTTAATGAATGTCTAAAGCATGGAATAATTCTCTTATGGTGATTAAATGTGCCCTACTTGTGTGATTTTTTTAAAGCATTGAAAACTATTGGAAATTCGTGCATGGGTTACTCATTGGACAAAGAATGAATGAATATTTCTAGGGGATTAATTGCTTTTTCATCCTTGAAACTCCATTATTTCTACCCAACGAAGTATAAAATTCTAGATTAGCCATGAAGCTATCTCCATTAGCGCATGGGACGCTGCTTCTAGGTCTCCTTGAAGAGCGAAGTTCATAAAACAAGATCATTTTGACTCCATCCTGTTGAAATATGTAACTAGGTTCAGTCTTTGTAGTGACATATGTAATCATGATCTTTATGTATTTGATGTAATGAGAAAAATAAATTTATTATTGTTGTTCTTGAGGCATGGGTTTCATGCTCAAGGAAATTTATTTTTAGGTCTAGTTCCCATTGTGAGTTCCTACGGCTTGTCATTGAGTCTACAAGTCATTAGGTCATTGTGATGTATGAAGGACCCATTTGGGCAAGTTACATGATGTAAAAGAAAATTATTTGAGTTGAAATAGAGTCAAGAGACCCTCCAAGATCAAGTCAAAATGCATGCAATAAGTCAACCTTCCAAACATTTCAAGTCGGCCTAGAAGTTGGGACAAGTCGGCCCATTTTGAAAGGACTAGAAGACTATATAAGGAAGACTAGTCAACCACATTTGGAGGTAGTCATCACATACAAGAAACTCGACCAAGAGCACAAAGGGCATCGAAGAAAGTAAAAGACAAAGCGAAGAAGGATAAGTATCTTTTGGGGATTGTTTTTGGGTAACAACTCTCACATGTGCAGGCTGAAGCTAGGGAATCCATTGCAGAATAGAGATCGAACTTCAGTCATACCTAAGGGCTGAATTCTGGTGCCAAAACAGTCTAAATTGCAGGCCGAAGTTTTGAAGAGAAGAAACCTAGTCAAGCGAAGGAGAAAAAGGGCTAGAATTGCCCTAATTACCTCACACGTGTGAAAATTACAGGAAGCTATAGGAGGTTGAGAATTCTAGGAAGAGAAGCAATCTAGTGTTTTAGGGCCGAAAGTTAAGAAGGAAAAGATGCAGTAGTTAGAACTTAGTTAGAACTCAAGGTTGACTTTGTTTGACTTGACAAGAAGAAAACAAAATTTGACATGGTCTTGGAGGACTTTCTGGTCAAAGGTCTAGGTCTTGGAATTGATCAGTTGAAGATTCTATAAGAAGAAGAATTCTTGTGAGTTTTCCTCTCAGATTGGAGAGGTTTTGGCCTTGGTTGATCACCTATATCTTGTGTCCTTTGTCTTATTGTTCTTTATGGTTTGGTAGTTGTTTGATGAAGACAACACTAATAATAATCAAGAAAAAGAAAAGGCTAATCTAACAAAGTAAAAATATATAACAAACAGTGGTCAAAGTAGAAAAATCCCTTGCACTTGCTGCCCCTAGATTTCTCAACACAATCTTCCCTATTACTAGGCACTGGTCCTAGATCCTTCGTGATCACATTAACTCAATGAAACATCATCCTTCTGACCTTCTTCTTACCTCTTTTCTTCGTCCCTTTCAGGATAAGGATTCTTTCTAGGGTTTGGTAAGAAATTTTAGGAAGAAGGAATTTTGGGATTTCGTCTAGACATAATTCTTCTTTTGTGTCTCCTTTAGGCATCCATAAGTTTTGAACGAATTTAGATTGTGGAATTTTGATTAAATTGATACCCTAGCTATCACATCGAGTGGGAACCTTAGAGGCTATCCTTCAACTTAGGAATTTCTTGAAGGTTTGTACTTGTCGCTCAGATTGTACAGACATCATGACAACACGTCAGGGCAGGGGCTATCACTTTGATCCCAACCCACTTCATTCTAGCTGTCTCCCTATAGGCGGGTAGTCCCTATGGAAATGAGGTGATGGAAAACAAGATGGGAACCAACTTGTTCGGGAGACACAATTGAGTGGCCTAGCTACTTGGTAAAAATTTAGCAAGATTAGGGATTCAATTAGATTTAAAATTTGACACCAGTGGCTTATGGAGTCAAAATTTCTTGCTTGTTATAAATTAAAGGCAAGTAACTAGATGGACAACTGTTGCTTAGATGATTAACTAACCTATATGAAATACAAGTCCTAAGGTCTAGGTGAAATGTGAGGATCTTGGTTACTTTTAATTTATATGCCTAGTCTAAGTTGAACCTTTCCCTTAACTGTTTTGAGATCAGTGTTTGGAGTAAGTTATGGGATGGATGCCAACGGGAAGCAACCAGAGGCTTGATTAATGATACCTTCCCTTGTGTTCCAACCACTTAGTGCCTCCGACGCTACAGAGACTATGGCTCTAACGACTACAAGGTCATTGTGTTAACTACTAAAAAGGGTTGAATCCCTCAAGCTAAGGGTTGTCCTAGAAGTCTATCAACCAATCTTAGCCTTGGAGGTAAATTATTAGTGCAAGTTAAGACTAGAATGTTTATGCAACGATTGTGAGTGAGATTCTTAGTTTGAGATTCGCTTAATGTTCAAGTACTTTAAGTTATGATAAATCCTTTAACAACAAGAGTACTTATCAATGAGTTATATGATATCTCATAACCAAGAGAGTGCCAATTAACTTAGTGCCAACAATTGATCAATCGACAAGATACTTAATCAAAGATAACAATTGAAGGAAATTATAGCAGTTATCTGTGAAAATTCCACTAACTGCAACCTGCACAAATAAAACTGTCGAAAATAAATAGTGTTGGAACTGAGAAAATACTAACACACATAAAAATAACACTGTTGTTTTTGAACGAAAGTTCGTAGGAAAACCTAATGCGGGAAAACCAGTGCAACAGATGAGGGCTTTATTTTATTGTGCAACTGTGAAAATCTGAGTACATATATGGAGATGCCTAATTGACGATCCAATCAACAATAATTAGAGAGAAAAATTCTCTCATCCCACAAGCAATCTCGACATTGGATTCTACAGAAATTTGGCTGTCCAAACCCTATCGTGAGCTCTTCTGCACTATCTCTCACTCATGTGGCTTGATTCTGCCTCTGAGTAAGCCGTCTAGCCTGTCTCTGTTGCTAGAACTGACTCTCTGACCTTTTGGAAGAATTTTCCGACCTCCTTAGCTACATCGTACTGCTCTGCATCAGCTTCTGCGTAGTCTCTGTGTTGCTTCTGCGTGGATCACTTCTGTCACTTGCTGTTGCCTCTCCGGATCTGGAAAACTTCCTTTGGATCCCTGTCTCTTGTTGAAAAGTGTAACCAGGTTCAGTCTTCATAATGACATGTAATTACGATCTAATAAATGATGAGAAGAAGAGATTAAAATTATTCTTGTAATGCCTTGCTTCATGGGTTTCATGAGCAAGAGTTTTTATCTAGATGGCTCCCATTGAGAGCCTTAGGATTTATCATTAGAGTTAAAGAGTCAACGTCATGTATGGAGAAGCCCTTCTTGGGCATGTGTCAAAGGTGTATAATTCTATAGAACCCTCAAAAACAAGTACTAGCTCTCTTCCTCATGTCGACTTCAAGATGAAGTAAAGATCTCATGTCAGCTTCAAGCTATGAAGATACACCTATTTGTAAATACATGTCAGCTTATTTATAGGGGGCAGCCACTATAAATATATGTAAAGGCTCTTCGCATTAGAGGAGTCAAGCTTTGAAATTTGGACAACAAAAAGAACAGTTCGAACTAAACGCTGAAGAGCAAGTAAGGGACATCTGTTGATTTCAGGTAGCATCGAATGTGCTCTAAGCCTCAAATTTTGCAGGAGGGCTTGGGCACAAGTATTCCAAAGAACCTAGAAAGCGTTTTGGGAAATTCCACTCATAAGTGATTTTATTAAAATAATTAATTTTTTTAATGGGGTTCCTAAGTCTAAACTTAGAAAAATTAAAATATTAATGGGTATTTATCTAATTAGGGGTGAAACTTAGAAAAAGCAATGGATCAAGTCAAAACGATATGAGCCTTTGATTATGTTTTAATCTAGGCCATTGGTTGTCCAACAGGAAGATATAAGGGGCTTGAGGGTCATTTCGAAAACACACAGAGAGATTGAGAAAATCGATTTTATGAGGTGAGAAGTTCTTAGGAGGAATATCGATTGAGGAGATCTTGTAGCATTGGGGCAGTGAGAACCTGAGAGAAGGAATTTCCAGAGAGTACAAGGCAGAGAGAGGACAAAAAGATGTCTAGAAGAAGGCTGATGCTAACCTACGCAGTGCTGACGCAGAGACAACACAGTTAGAGAGGGGAAGTTGAGTTTTTGTTGAGGGAATTCGAAGTTTAGTTGTCGGAAGCTAGGGTGTGAGTTTTGGAGGCAAGAAAGTTGATTTCTTAGCGAGCAGAGGATCCAGAGCAGAGAGGCAGTGTAATACCCAAGAAGGGTGACGTAGAAGCTGCCCAGGGTGAAGTAGTTCTGCGTAGAAGCCACGCATAAGTAGATGTAGAGCCTTCGGAGCTTAAGGATCAATCATTGATTCTCCAGTGATAGGGTGAGATCATGTCACCAGTCTTTTGTCCAGTATTTTCTCTGAGTTTCTAGACTATTCTCACCTTATCTCAATTAATATTGATTAATTAACCATATTCCCTAAGTTTAGACTTAAAAAATATTTAAAAAATGGTTAATAATCTAATTGAGATACTTCTAGATGGAATTTACAGAAATGATTTATGGGTTTTAGAGATCTCATGTATTCTAGCCTCTCCACCAAATTTCGTGGCTAGAACACATTCGATGCTACACAAAATAACACTCCCTCTTAGCAAGGAATTTGTTCTAGTGATGCACTCTGTGCCACAACACCTTGTCTCTATATCATCTTCTGTCACGTTGCTAATGTCTGGATGTTGTTGCCCACCAACTACTGCGCAACTTTGATATACGCTGCATCTGTGCTGCTGTTGAGATTGCCATACTACTGCCAACACTGCATCTTCACTACAACTGAGATTTCCATACTATTGCCAACACTGCATCTTCACTGCAACTCCCTCTCATTTGTTGTTGCTGCAACTCCAACATTCGCAACTAAAAAGTATCCAAAATACTGGATCAACTGTGTTTAGTATGATGTATCTGTTTATCGAGTCTTTGACTGCTAGTAGCATCTGCACTGTCATTGAGGAATCTGCACCGCTGACGACTCTGCATTGTGCCAACTGCACTGTTGCCAACTCTGCACTGTGCTCCCCAGCATCTAACTGGTACTAGTGTCTGCAACTGTCATTCAGTCTCTGGCTACATGAATTGCGACTGATCCATCCTGCTACTGAATACTGTGGACCCTTGCAGCTAGCTAATGATCCATGAGGTGGACTCCTCTAGGACCTTGCCTGTCTCTGTAGCTCTTTAGGGCTACAACACCAAATCTTGTCACCTGACTCCTAGAAAAATATCTACAAACATCGCGAAGTCTTCCTCCATCCTGGAGGACAACCTATCGATCTCTGCTGACGCTGCATGCTAGTCTTGCTTCTCCTCCTTGTCCTCCTTTCAGAGAGGACACTGGGTACTGTAGTGCCCCAACTCACCAAACTTGAAGTACTTGAAATTGACAGATCCTTCTTCTTTCTTTGCTCCCTTGCCCTTGATTAGGACCCTTAGATGCGAGGGCCACATTCTCCTCCTTCATTGTCTTCAATCTGTTGCTGGTGTTGCCACTGATGGAGCTATTTGACAAAGCTTGTCTCAACTCCTCTTGCTACAAATCGGTCCACATCCTGTCCCACTTTGGTAGTCTATCTCTGCCCAATATGCTTTGGACAAGGACTTGCCACTCCTCTGAGACACTATTGAGTGTCATTCGCACTAGCTCCGTGGGTTGAGGTGTTGCCCCAATAACTCATAGTTGGTCTCAAACCTCCTGAATCTTGGTAAGGAAGGGATCTATGCCTTCCCCCTTCTGCATCCGGATGCATCTCAGCTTCTCTTCAAGAAACATCTTCCGTTGCGCGAAAGTTCCCTGGTATAACGTGGAGAGAGCATCCCACATCTGTTTGGCAGTATCTTTGCCAGCTATATGTGAGATTGTATGATCCTAGACTCCATCCAAGATCAACTGCTTTGCCAGCGCCATCTCCTTCTTGTATCCTTTCTGTTGATCTGCGTCTTGGGGAACTGCCACTACATTATCAATGTAGGCTTTTAGACCATATTCATCTAGAATGAAGTACATCCTTGCCTTTCGGATGACATAGTTGGAAGCTCCATCCAGCCTATCTTGACCATGAAGCCTAACAGTGGCCATCTAAACAAATTGTCGAAAACTTCCTCTTTCCCTGTGTTTGACTGCTGCTCTGCATTCGCACTCCCTTCTAGAGTGAGAAGATCAACTCACAATTACCGCCAATCTGCAAGGAAAATCGAACTTCTTGAGACTAGAAGTTTCTTGAGAGAAATTTTCCGTTTGTGTGTGCTATTCTCTCTTCCACCTCGACGTTGGTCTTACACTAGCGAACGACTGTGTAACCCTTTGCTTCCAGCTAGAGATCTTCCCAACGAAAATGAGCTGCTCCCTCTGCCTCCGGAATCACTTGATTTGGAAGAATCAAATTTTTTTGCCCCTCAGAAAAATCAAACTTCATCAAGCAATTCGACCTTCTGTCAAAAGATTGCGCTGCCCTGTAATGATCCTAAATAGGGATACAAGCGATATAAAGAAAATAGTCTGTACAACAGAATATAAAATCGAAATACACATTAAACACCCATGGAAATGTTGCAAATAAGGAATTGCTTAGCCATTTTATTACTTTTTTGAAGGAAAAATACAATGGATAATAAGATGGTGCACCTAGGCTTGTGTCTCAATGGACAAACATGACGAAACCCAAGTGGGAAAATGGCTGAATTGAACGCTGTCCAACTACAACACCAATTTGCACTGCGCTACCCAGAAAACTGCCTTTCTGCTAGGTTTGAATCGCTGAAAGGTCCACTTCATGTGCCTAGAAAATTATAAGCTTTTAACCTCAGACTCCTTGGCCTAAACCCAGAAAAACCCACGACGGAATTTGGCTGGTTTAGACTTCTGAAATTCGACCCCCTTTGAGCCCAACTTCAGTTGCAATTGCAAAACTCGGCCTGCTGGAATCTACTTGTAAATCCTCCTGGAAATGGTCCCAAAGTGCTGGGCTGACCTTTGCTATCAATCACTTGAATTTTCGGATGGGTTCCCGGCCTATGGCACCTCTGCGTTGTCCCCAAGCCCAACAATTCAAACTGCTGGAATGCTGGCTCTGTTGGCTCCAAAATTCACTAGAAATGTTGGCTTTTTTCTGCTCTCCCAATCCCTTGACTCTCCCGGCAAATTCTTGATCACTAATGGCTCCAAAATCCCACTACGTATTCTCCAGCTAGCTAGAAATACACTCCCTGTTCTAGCTGAATGGTAGTGCTGTAACACACTCCCGGGACTCTTGAAATACTTATGGAACTACCTCTTTGGGGCGGGCATGGAAGGTCCCTCGAAGTGGAGGTTGAATCTCTTGCTTGAGAGATTCGTGGCTAAACAACTGGTTGACTTAGCTAAAGAATAGAGCGAACAATCAAGTAATTTTGATTGCAAGGTGTAAGAATGAATCCAAATGAGAGCTTCTTCCTCCTTATAACTCCTTGGGCCTTCCTTGCCTCATTTGGGCCCCTCCATCCACCTATTTGACTTCCCTCCGAGCCATTCGAATGGCCCAGTCCGAATTCTCATGTGGGTGGCCCCCACATTCCACTAGCAGCGAAATAAAATTGAATTACCTCGTAAGTCCCTAAGTCGAAAATGATGGGTTCTCTTCCTCAGTCAAAATTATGCAAAATTGTGTAGCAATACCATATTACAAATGTATTTGAGAAGGGACATGACAATCTTCCCCTCCCAAATGTTGCTTTCTCTCAAGTAACCTCAAAGTTGGGTGCTCCAAAATGTGCTCACTGTCCCAAATGTTGCTTTCTCTCAAGTAACCTCAAAGTTGGGTGCTCCAAAATGTGCTCACCCTCCCAAGTGGCATCCTCATTTGGAAAGTTCTTCCAACGCACCAAGAACTCCCTGATGGTCCGGCTCGTCAGCTTCCTTTCCCTGCTCTCCAAGATGGTATCAGGTTCCAAAACCAAGTGGCCCTCATCATCTAGTTGGGGTAAATCAACTGCTGTTGTCACCTGTTGTCCCATCACCTTTTTAAGGCATGAGACATGAAAGACATTGTGGATCCTGCTCCCCTGAGGCAGCTCTAGCTTGTAGGCCACCTGCCCAACTCGTCTAGTCACTCGATAGGGCCCATAAAAGCGTGGTTGTAGCTTCTCAGTCCCCCTTTTGCTTCAGAGTGGACTGCTTGTAAGGTTGCAGCCAGAGGTATACTGAGTACCCCTCCTCGAAATGACTCTTCGTCTTGTGTCGGTCCGCATACACCTTCTACTGATTTTGGGTTGTTGCCAAGTTATCCTTGAGAGCCTTGAGGATGTCTTGGTTCTCTTGGACCCAATCTTTGGCCTTTGGGGCCCAACTGTCTCCAAAAACAATGTCAGCAAAAGATAATGCATCATATCCATATAAAGCGCGGAAAGGAGTCATACCAATGGACATGTGGTGAGTGGTGTTGTAACAGTACTCCCCCAGATGCAACCACCGAATCCAAGCCCTCTGTTGACTGGTCACGTAGTTCTTGAGGTACCCCTCAAGTCACTGATTAATTGTCTCGGTCTAGCAATCTATCTAAGGATGGTAGCTGGTGCTAGGAGATAGCTCGATCCCTACCAATCTGAAGAGTCCTTGCTAAAAGCATCCCATGACCCTGCTGTCCTTGTCACTCACAATGTTCTTGGGGAGCCCGTGCAACCTGAAAATCTCCTGAAAGAACAGTTCTGCAACCTGTGCAGCCATGTATTTGATGCAGATGACGAAAAAGTGGGCATATATGGTCAATTTGTTGAAACAAGGAAGCAAGGACTCCCTAGGATGGGGCAAGGGATGCCCTTCCTTGTGGAGGTGGTGGTGGCGGCCCTCTATCTGCTGGACTCTCACCATCTGCCACACCACAATCCTGCTCCACCTCGTCGTCTTGGTCACTGTCAGAAAAAACCTCAATATAGTGTGCTTTACTGGCAGTGCACCGATGGCCTGGTGCCCAAGGCTCCTTGCATGTGAAGCACAACTTCCTCCTCCTTGGTGGCGGCCCTCTATCTGCTGGACTCTCACCATCTGCCACACCACAATCCTGCTCCACCTCGTCGTCTTGGTCACTGTCAGAAAAACCTCAATATAGTGTGCTTTACTGGCAATGCACCGATGGCCTGGTGCCCAAGGCTCCTTGCATGTGAAGCACAACTTCCTCCTCCTGAGGTCCTTTCACGTTTCCTGATTTAGCTACCCCCTCCCCTGTGTGGTCCTCTGAGGTGGAGGTCTAGTCTCATGCCCCTTTTGCGAAAAAGGGGTCCGTGCAGGAAAAGGTGCTCTAGTCTTAGGGATGGCCCCTTGTAGATCTCTAGTGCACAAAACTACTTCCTGCAACGTGGAGGGTCCATGTGACTTCACCAGTCCACGTAGGGGTTCAAGTAAGCCCTCATTGAAGGTGTACACCCTCCTAGCCTTTGATAGATCCAGAACTGTCACTGATACTAGTAGAAACTCTGAGATGTACTGCTCCGGGTTGCCTGTTTGGCGCAGTTGGATTAGCTCTCTGAAATGGGCCTCTAGATCTCTCTAATCAAAACGCTCCACCATCCTCCTATTGAAGTCCTCATAAGAAGCCACATTGGCATGCCCTAGGGTGGCTAAGCAATGAAACCGCCAGTCATGGGCTTCCCCCTCCATGTGCAACGTGGCCAACTTGATGGCTTCCTATTCTGTCATCCGGTTGAGTTGGAAGGTCTCCATCTTCTCAACCCAAGCCCTAGCTGTGCACTTGGCAGTGCCATCGAAAATAGGGAAGTACATCCTCCCTACGGTCCTCTGCAACTCGTAGTTCTGGGTTCCCTGTCCTCCATAACCCTTGTTCTTCTCACTTTGCTTGAGCTTGCAGAAATCTCTAAAAGATAGGGCTTCCCTAAAGTTTGAATCCATAGATTGCCACTCTATGAATAGTCTCCCATGTAAATGGGGTCTTCACCCCTTGCAGGTTCGATTTGTGCCATTGGTACAAAAGAAGGTAGCGTGGCACGAGTTGGCCCACTGGCTGATGGGTGTTGTGCTGCTGGTGAGGGATGATCGAATGGCTGAGAGGCCCCAGAAGTTTCCCCTAACAGAAACCCTCTAGGAGTGGTCATCTCTCTGTTCTATTACTTGATCTCTTCCAGCATATCTTTCTGACCCTTGGCTAAGTCATTCAGGGCCCTCATGAGGCTGTCAAAAGTCATCTCTTCCTTGCTCTTGGGTTCCATCATGTCCTCCCCTTCTACTACTGCTTTCCCTCTGTCCTCCTTGTTTGGAGTAATCTGCAGAACCCTAGTCTCTGCTCTGGTACCTCTGCCTTTGATAGGTGATGTTTTGTTGGTCCCCTTCTCCCATAGGCGACAATACCCACAATTGAGCCAAGGACTAGGCTCTGATCCCACTGTAAAGATCCTAAACAGGAATACAAGTGATATAAAGAAAATACTCTATGCAACAAAATGTAAAAACGAAATACACATTAAACACCCATGGAAATGCTGCAAATAAGGAGCTGTTGACCGATTTTATTACTATTCTCAAGGAAAAATACAATGGATAATAAGATGGTGCATTTGGGCTTGTCTCAATGGACAAGCATGACCAAACCCAGGTGGGAAAATGGCTGAACTAAACGTTGTCCATCTATTGCACCAATCTGCACTTCGCTGCCTAGAAAACTGCCTTTGTTCTAGGTTCAAATGGCTGAAAAGTGCACTTCCTGTGCACAAAAAATTATAAGCTTTTAACCTTGGACTGCTTGGCCTAAACCCAGAAAAACCCACGAAGGAATTTGGCTGGTTTAGACTTTTGAAATTCGAGCCCCTTGGAGCCCTACTTCAGCTGTAACTGCAAAACTCAACCTGTTGGAATCTGCCTTAAATACTCCAGGAAATGGTCCCAAAGTGTTGGGCTGACCTCTGCTATCAATCCCGACTTCCTGGATGACCTCCCGGCCTATTGCCCCTCCTCCTTAGCTCCACGAAAGTGCTGGACTGGTCCTTTGCGTTGTCCCCAAGCCCAGTAATTCGAACCGCTGGGACGCTGGTTCTGCTGGCTCCAAAACTCACAAGAAAAGATGGATTTTTGCTGCTCTCACAATCCCCCGACTCTCCTGACAAATGCTTGATCACTGATGGCTCCAAACTCCCCTTGTGTATTCTCCAACTAGCCAGAAATACGCACTCCCTGTTTTGGCTGAATGGTAGTGTTGTAACACACTCCGGGACTCTTGAAATACTTAGGAACTGCCTCTCTAGGGCAGGCATGGAAGGTCCCCCAATGTAGACGTTGAATCTCCCACTTGAGAGATCCGTGGCTAAACCACTGGTTGACTTAGCTAAACAATAGAATGAACAATCAGGTAATTTTGATTGCAAGGTGTAAGAATAAATCCGATTGAGAGCTTCTTCCTCCTTATAACTCCTTGGGCCTTCCTTGCCTCATGTGGGCTCGTCCATTCACTTATTCGACTTCCCTCCAAGCCATTCGAATGGCCCAGTTCGAATTCTCGTGTGGGTGGCCCCCACATTCCACTAGCAGCCAAATAAAGTCGAACTTCCTCCTAAGTCCCTAAGTCGAAAATGACGGGTTCTCTTCCTTAGCCAAAATTGTGTAAAATTGTGTAGCAACACCCTGTTACAAATGTATTTGAGAAGGGACATGACATGCCCTTGGGAATTTCGGCTTGTTGCTCTTACTTGGGAGCGGAATTTCTTGTTTTCACTTCTAAGCTCTTCTGCTGATCAACTGCATTCTAATTCCATGTGAAAATTCCACTAACTAGAATCTTATTGCAACAATTGGAAATTATTCTCTTAATTGTTAATTTTATTTAACAATATATTTGCGGTTTGCTACGACAAATATTGAATAAATCATACTGCAACCATGACAAATAAAACCGCGGAAATTAAATAGCCCTGGAACTGAAAAAATACCAAAACACGCATAAAAATAACATTGTTGTTTTTGGACGAAAGTCCTCGAAAAAACCCAATGCGAGAAAACTGGTGTAGTAGATGAGGGTTTTATTTTGTTATGCACTAGTGAAAATTTGAGTACATCTATGGATGCCCAACTAGCGATCCAATCAGCGAGTATCTGACAGAAATAATTAGAGACAAGAATTCTCTCACCCCACAAGCAATCCCAACATTGGATTCTATAGAAATCTGGTCGTCCAAACCTCAGCGTGAGCCTGTCTGTGCTGCCTCTGTGATGTCTCTCACATGTGTGTCTTGATTCTTCCTCTGAGCAAGCCATCTAGCCTGTCTCTGCTGCTGGAAGTGACTCTCTGGCCTTCTGGAAGAGTTTCCCGACCTCTAAAAACTGAATCGACCAGATTGCTCTGCATTAGCTTCTGCGTAGTATTTGCGTTGCTTCTGCATGGATCACTTCTGTCGCTTGTTGCTGTCTGCATCTAGAAAACTTCCTCTAGATCACTGTCTCTGATCCTCACTGACCCTGCTTCGATCTCTGGCTCTCCGGCAATTACTGCTACTGACTAGAAATCGATTTGCCAAGAAAATCGAACTGCAGAAATGTTTTCTCCATCACCACATCGACCTTCTCTTATAATCCACTGTTTGTTAATCTAGGTTGTTATTGATGTCAATATGGCACTAGCCGAGATGGCAAATATTCTTGAGATGCTTGGTTCCAAATGACGATGTTATAAAACTTGTTTGAAGAAGATTTCAAACCACGAAGATGTCAAGCAACTAATGAAGAAGTCTTGCCCGAACAAGTCCTTGAACTAACTATAATGTTGCTGAGTGCCAATCATGTGCCTTGATTGGTGATCTAGACGTTATTGGAGACCATGATGTATGAGACATCATGAGGTGACTTGAAGAACTTGTTTGGGGACAATGAAGTGCAGTGGCGATACCTTCCAACTGACAAGGTTGGTGCCTTGGAAAGTCCAAGTTGGTGCTTGGAAAATATAGGATTGGTGTCCTTGGAGTTGGTGCTCCTAAATTCAAGGTTGGTGCTTTGGATAAGATAGGGTTGGAGCCCTAGAGGATCAAAGTCCTCAAGAAACTAGGTTGGAGCTTGTACCAGAGAAGGGTTGGTGCCCTAGAGGTCGAAGCCTCATAAAAGTCCGAGTTGGTGCTTGGCAATAGGTTGGAGCCTGGGAGATTGAAGATCAGTGTCTTCATCTAGGGTTGGAGCCCTATATATATTGTACTTGACTTGATTCATTGTAAAGATGATATTAATAAAAGCATTTATTCCTATTGTTCATTTTATGTTCTAAATATAAGTGATTGTGGGGAAAACTTCACAGTTAAGTGCGCTTGAGCTAGAGGCAATCTGGGATGGGTGACCTCTCGGGGAAGTCCTGGTTACCGGGTGTAGGCCCCGGAAATGATGATTGACGCTATGTGATTCATTTCACTAGTTTGAATCCTACTTCTTCACCCTTGTGAGCATCGCCCGATGCAATGAGTGATAAGTGGAACATTCAAAATTCATGAGAAATTAGTCAGTTACGACTATCTCTTATGGAAATGGTCATGCATGAATGACTTACTTAACACAGTTGATAATGCACTGCGAAAACCCCTTAATACTTAAATTCAAAAGAGTGAAGGGAACTCTACTTGAATGGTTCATGAGGCACAATACTTGCTAAGGTTTTGCAAATGGGGTAGCAAGCTAAGTGGGTTTGATTGTGGGGAAAACTCCATAGTTAAACGCGCTTGTGCTAGAGGCGATCTGGGATGGGTGACCTCCCGAGGAAGTCCTGGCTATTGGGTGCAAGCCTTGGAAGTGATGATTGATGCTATGTGATTCATTTCACTAGTTTCAATCCCACTTCTTCACCCCTGTGAGCATCACCCGATGCAATGAGTGCTAAGTGGACTATTCAGAATTCATGAAAAATTAGTTAGTTACGACTACCTCTCATGGAAATGGTCATACATGAATGACTCACTTAAAGCAGTTGAATCCCAAAAAATGGTATCTAATATAATGCACTGCGAAAACCCCTTAATACATAAGTGATCTAATTGGTAAATGTAACAATTGAAAAGGAATATTGATTCACCCCTCTTCTCAGTATTTCCAACACTGTTGGAACACCAATGAACAAGATTAAAACATAATTGATGGCTAGGATCATCTTTGGATCGATTTGTGTGAGTTTCTAGTTTTTTCTTGTCTTATCTCAATTAACACTGATTAATTAAACATATTCCCTAAGTTTAGACCTGGGAAATATTTAAAAAATGGCTAATAATCTAATTGAGACACTTCTATGTGGAATTTCCAGAAACGATTTCTGGGTTTTGGAGATCTCATGTATTCTAGCCGCTCCACCAAATTTCATGGCTAGAACACATCTGATGCTACAAAAACTAACATTATCCACTTATGAATCAACCAAGCATCATCTCTGGATCGATTTGTGTGAGTTTCTAGTTTTTTCTTGTCTTATCTCAATTAATACTAATTAATTAACCATATTCCCTAAGTTTAGATCTGGGAAATATTTAAAAAATGGTTAATAATCTAATTGAGACACTTCTATATGGAATTTCTAGAAATGATTTCTGGGTTTTGGAGATCTCATGTATTCTAGCCGTTCCACCAAATTTCGTGGTTAGAACACATTTGATGCTACAAAAACTAACATTATCCACTTATCGATCAACCAATAATTACCAACAGAAGATGCCAATCAAGATTACTCAAGGTATTCCAATCATGATCCTATGCCAATGCTACAATGCCACTTAGATTTCAGATGCCCAGAATGACTTGATTCAAGAACAAGATTAGAACTTAAATGTTTGAGTGTTTTAAGTGGCAAGATAACAAATTCCCAAATTCAACTTAAGACAAGCAATTGTTAGAGCTTAACAACATAAAAAAATATGAAACAAGTAAACCGTGAAAGAACTACTTATGATAAAATTAAAACAACAGTGAGTATATCACTTCTAAACAAGGAAATTGCCAAACATATGAACCATAGGATGATCGGAGTGTAATCTAATGACTTGCTAATGAAAACTTGTGAAATCTAGCCCACTTAAGATGCAATATTCAGTTAATATCAGATCTGAAATGTCTTGTTACAGCAGCAAGTAAAGTAGTCAATCAGTGAGTTATTAATGCTACAACAAGTGCCAAACTATGCCCACAACCTGGAATAAGATTGACAATCTGAAAAATTTATTTTTTTAGCCCTTTAAGGTGGAAAGTTCAGAAAATATCAGATCCAATTTAGTGATTATGCAGAGAATTTCCAACAAGCAAATTACTAGATCTAAGGCCAAAATTCTAGGAGAATTTTATTTTAAAATTTAAAGATGTTTTGACCAATTAGATGTATTTTAGGGGCTTTTAAGTTACTGTTCTAAATAAGAATTTACAATTGTGGTAAAACAGTGATAGAATAGGGTTTAAAGAGAAAATCCTAGGTCCAAGGCCTTGTAGATAAACTTGCCCAAAATGCCGAAAAAGTTTCCAATGATTTTGCACCTGAAAACACCAATTTTGAACAACTTTCTCTTGCAAAACCCACCAGGTATTCAGTCCCAAAAATTCAGAGGTCAATTAGGCAAGGTAGGGCTAGGAAGAGGCCAAAGAGGAAGGGGAAACGGCCTAAATAGGCCTACGACAAGCCCTAAAGGGCTTCTGCTTGACTAAATGGAGGGTCAAGAGGCCCTTAGGGGTTGCGGCCAAGGGTTTTGAGGCCTTAAGACCTCCGAAACCCTAAAGGAGAACTCAAAGAGGCAATCGCAAAGCCCTTTAGGGTTGCATCCAAGGGAAAACGAGGGGATGGAGCGGGGCTGAAGGCCCTAAGCCTTACGGCAAGGCCTAAAAGGCCCAAAAATCACCATAAGGGCAAGAGGGAGGTTCGAGGCCCCTAGGGCTCATGACCAGCTCTAGAAAGGGCTAAAATGATGATGCAGATGGAAGAAAGGATGATGCTGGGGTCAAAAAGGAGGAACGCTGGCCCTGGAGGAGCTGGATCTCGGCCTGAGAGGGCTGAAACTAGAAACCCTTGCTTCAGAAAATTAAAGTTTGCTTCAGATTTGAAATTTGCTGCAAATTCTTCAATGGATGGCTATGCAAAAATTTTGGAGGCTAGATCTTACTTTCAAGGGCCTAGATCTAGCTCTATTCCAGCTTCTTTCCCTTGATTTAATTTGCAAAAATTGAGATAAGAAACACTCAAAACCCCAATATATCCAAAAATCTTAAAACCCCAAAAATCCTAATTAGAAAAATAATTTACAAAATTTATTCACAAAATTATTTACAAGATTTACAAATATACAATGCTTTAGAAAAATAATTTGAGAAATAAAATTTTGTGGAGTTTTTCCTTGATAAATGGGACAATAATGTTACATCAACTTTTTGGGAGAATTTTTTAGCTAAAAATGAGATGTGGCTTTTGACACAAATGACTCTCTAATTTATAGATAAATCCTCTAAATGGCAAAATAACGGGTAGTTGGCTTGATCATTGTCAAATTAATCTCGGTCATTGATAAATCCTTGATGATTTTTTAATCTCCATAGTTGAATTTTTACTTTTGAGGAATTTTTGAATTTCTAATTTAAACCATTTTTTATTAATTATTTGAGCTAATTTCCTAAAAAATTTGACTTACTTAACCACCAAGGTCTAATGGTCCAATTTCTCTTTAAATATCCAATATTCCCTTGGTTATTCTTTTAAGGCCCACCAATTTTCCACTTGGAGAAATTAATTTCCCTATCAATTTAATTTTGACTCTAAATTAATTTTTTGGCTTAGAAAAAATAATTAATTGACACTTGAGGGGTTTAATATTTTTTTTGCCCTCAATTACTTTAGCCATGATTTCTTATTGCAAGGGATGTACTAAAATATTTTTACATAAGATAAGTACATTTACAACACTCAAATGGGGAACCCCTGCTCAGTTTAGACCGTCAAAATACATACCCAATTCTGCGACATAATATGATCTAGTAGACCAAGTAATTTGTAATAAAATAATCTAGTCAATTAACTTAAATTATTCCCAAATTACTTTTACATAGGACTTGACTAGAACACTAGGACTCATTTAAGACTTTGATGACAAATTCCATCCTAGCTTTGGGGTATAAGGTTAGATGGAAAACTTTGTTGATTATCCGTGTTTAGAAACACAGATGAGTCAGTGAGATGAAAACCTCCTAGGATGAAACTTTCGCCAAAATAATAGGCTTACCTAGGTTGTTACATACATTCATTGTCTTACTAGCATCATTTACATCAAAAATTTGCAGAATGGGTTTACAGTGAGACATAGTGCTAATGGCTGATGATCTCGATCCTTTGAAAAAATATGGCACATCTGCTTCCTCGAAGCTTTGACAAAATGAGTGCAACATCTGGCTCCATACAGGGACACGTTGCTTCCATGAAGTAACGTGAGAATCCCAAAATCCTGCACCCAAGGAAACAATGGTCCATCAAATATATATCCATTCAAAATTGAAATCATTATGCATACATAGTAAACTCATTGGAATAGAAATATCTACTCTAACAATTTGAAATATAGAAGACATAACACAAATGTGTGAAATAAAACTATCTAATGACATAAAATAAAACGGAGCAGGGTTAGAGATATTATACAAATGATGCCCTATGGCATCAGATGTCATCGATGTGGCACAATCTTGGACATTTACGTGTTCACTGGTAGATCAATAAGCTGGTTATCAGATGTCCCTTGCTGAAATTTGACCCTCTTTGGTTGTGGTGCAACTGCTCATCACTGTGTTGCATGTCTCTGTCAAACTGAAACCTGCTTCTCTTTCTGCTTGGAGGAGGGGATGGGCAGTGGAATGAAGAAAAGTGACATACTGGCTAGACAAACTCCAATTCAAAATATGGTGGATGACCTTGTGGTACAACTTCTTCACCATTCTCCAATTTCTTCGGAATTTCCACATGATACCTTCTTTCCACATCTCCGTATAATCTAACTATACCATGCTGCTGTGGGAATAGTGGCGTAAGATAGATCCATTGGAATAAAATGTTAATTTATGGTATGTTCTATGCTTAGAGTAATTTACTTCAATTCTTCTTATTAGCCACTGTTTAGCAATCACATAAACATAAAGTAAAATGCTGATAGAACATTAATAGATCGACAAAAAAGAAGCCAAGACAAGAGACACAAGATGTGCTGGCTAGCCAGGGACAAATCCCAATGCAGGGAAACCCTTTGATCAATTCTTCTTTAATCTTCAATAGTTCAACAGAGAGAAATAGTACAATTCAGAGATCTGTAATTTTATGACAGCAACAACAAACCCTAAATCAACAAAGTCAAACTTAGTCAAACAACTCCGGATTGACCTCTAGTCAACCTTGAAGAACTCGGTCTTCAACAACAAACTTCGAAAGCACCAAACAACCATTTGTCAACAGTCAAAACAGTAGTCAAAGATCAGCAGTCTGCAGCCAGTCCTAACTAGTCAATGCAGAACCCAAACATCATGCGTAGGTCAGCCCTTGGTCAACGCTTCACAAAATAGCCTATCACTTGGTCAACGCAGCCTTAGAAAAGTCAATGCTGCCCCAAAATCAGTTGACGCTGCCCTAAACAGAAAATGCATCGTTCCTGCACGTGTGAGAGAAGCTGCTTCTTCGCTGGGCCAATGAGATGAGGAGAGAGAAGATGAGTTGAGATGAGATTAGTGAATAATGACTCAACCTCACTTGTACTTATATGTTGTGCTGGGCATGTGTGCCACACATTTAGCTGCTGTCCCACTTTGATAATTTGTCAAGTAAATACAAATAAATTCATATCTCCATAAATACTTGTCGGAATCGGATGATCATTAGATCAATCCAACACCTCTCAACGAGAGGAATCAAGGAAAAATATCAGCTGCCATAAATAAGATGACCCACATGGTGTTTGGCCCTAGTTGCCAATTTTAACACTCCCTCTCAACTAGGGAGAACTCCATCTGCTACTCTATCTGATCGTTGGTACTATCTCTGCCATCAAATGCACTGCCTTGCACTGCTCGGCTCTGCTCTATTGAACTATGAAGAAGAAGAAATGATCGAGGATGTATCATACCATCCTTCATTGACCTGAAGTCAGTCTCAGAGTGTGTCATACCACTCTCACTGATCCCAGATAAGTATCATTGAACCCAGATCAATGGAGGTCATCCTAGCATAGGGAGTACAATAGATACAACGATTCGTCCATCGATTGTACTATTAATGGTCCCTAACCGTATTTCCCTACTCATTGATCAGATGAGAGGTACTTCCCATGAGTCCCAGACTGCTTCGATAGGATGCCTCGGTAGGAGAACTAATCATCTTGTCCCAAAGTCGCCACGGGTTATCACAGGGGAAGGTTGAACCTTTCACCCAGGTTGAACCTTTCACACCACTAGGGGAGGGTGAGTCGCCCTGTAGTCGCATGTCACTCCAAGAAGTACCCCAAGCCCCCCGGAGCTCTTAGAGCTCAATGTATGCATCATACACGCCCTCATAAGAGGGTCTCTCAACAATACCAAGTTGTTCTCGGAAAGTCAAGAATTTGACCTCTCCCAGGGGCTTCGTCAAAATGTCGGTGACCTGCTCATCTGTACAGATATGTTGGAGCCTTATTGCTCCCCGCTGGAACATATCTTAGATATAGTGGTATCTGATATCAATATGCTTGGAGCGATCATGAAATACAGGATTCTCTAATAAATGAATCTCGCTCTGGTTGTCACACAAGGTCACAATAGTATCCAATGTAAATCCAAACAACTCACTGAAGAGCTTCTGTAACTAGACCGCCTCACAAGAGGCCATACCCGCAACAATGTACTCTGCCTCAGCGGTGCTTAAAGCCACCGACTTCTGCTTCTTGGTCATCCAAGATATCGAGGTAGATCCCAAAGAGAAACAACACTTGGAAGTGCTCTTTTGGTCCACCACATTACCTGCCCAATCAGCATCAGTATATCCATGTAATCTCACATTTCCGGCAGTGTATCTCAACCCATGAGTGATTGTGCCACAAGGGTATCTCAACAGATTCTTGGCACTAATCCAATGTGTGTGGTGAGGCTCAACCGTACGTTGACTCAACATGTTGACTGTAAAACATATATCTGGACGGGAGTTCACCAAGAACATCAATACTTCGATGAGTTGACATACTCGGTAACATTTTGTAAAATAGGTCCGACAACACTACCGCTTAACTGCTTGAAGGCAAGCTCCATTGGGGTAGTCACGGGCTTGCAGTGCACCATACCGAATCTCTCCAATATCTTCACGACATATTTTCCTTGAGATAGGAAAATCTCCCTTAGCTTCTGCTAGAATTCTAGTCTTAGGAAATAGTGCATTAGTGCTAGATCCTTCATCTCAAACTTAGAAGCCAACTCCCTCTTACATTTGTGAATGAGAGGGTCTGCACCTGTCAGAAAGAGGTTGTCAATGTACAACACCAGTATGAGAGGCTTGTCATCTTCAACCTTAAAGTAAAGGTTAGGGTCGGCTTCACTCCTAGTGAATCCCAACTTCATCAAGTAGCTATTGATCCTCTCATACCACGCTCGTGGTGCTTGCTTCAGCCTATAGAGGGCTTTCTTCCACCCGCACATGTGAGATTCCCAATCATGAATCTCAAATTCTTTGGGTTGTTCCACATAGACTTCCTGTTTGATCGAACCATGCAAGAATGCGGTCTTGACATCCATTTGATGTAGGTTCCATCCTTGCGAAGCAGCAAGGGCTATGATCGAGCGGATGGTGGTATATCGGGCAACAGATGCAAATATCTAGTCATAGTCTATACCTTCCTTCTGAGAGAAGCCACGAGCAACAAAATGAGCCTTATACTTTTCAGCACTTCCATCAGCTCCATGCTTTATCTTGTAAAGCCATTTCGAAGTGACAATTGCTTTGTCCTAGGGTCTGGGGACCACATCCTAGATATCGTTCTTCATGATGGACTCATATTCCTCAGTCATAACACGGCGAAGGCTCACTTTGAATGATCATGCTCGTGATGGTCAAGTATCCCTGGTACTTGGTCGGCTTCTTACTTTCGCAGAAAGTCCCTCTGGGTGCAATGTGTCCTTCGGCATCATCAAGTGTCCCCTTGAGCCATGAAGGGGCCTCTTCCTAGAAGAGGAAGGCTCTTGCGGAGGGGGATCAATAGGATCCATAGGTTCTTCCACATCAGGCATTGTCTCATCTTCCTTTTCCTTCGGTTTCCTGGTGTCAACGTCTTTAGATTCCCTCTTTGCGAAGATTGTCAACTTTGCTAAGAGCCATATCTTCGTCAAAGGTGACATCATGGCTAATCTCTACTTCGCTTTGACCAGCCACATATATTCTATAGCCCTTGGTATTTTCGCTATAGCCCACGAAGATTCCTTTCTTTCCGGATGCACCGAATTTATTCCTTTTCTCTTTCAGCACACAAAAATATACAAGACTTCCAAAAATTCTAAAATGAGATATGTCAGGATTTTTACCAGTGAACATTTCTTCGGGAGTCGTGGAACCCAATGCTTGATGAGGGCATCGGTTTTGCACATATACGGCGGTATTCGCAGCTTCGGCCCATAAAAACTTCGGAAGCCTTTGATCATGGAGCATAGCACGGATAGCTTCCGCAATCGTACGATTCTTCCCTTCTGCCACACCATTCTGTTCAGGAGTATATGTTGTTGTAGTCTCCCTCTTAATGCTAGCCTCTTCGCAAAATTCATGGAACTCATTGGATTCATACTCAGTCCCATTATCAGCCCTTAAGATCTTGATCTTCTTTTCGGTTTGATTCTCAATCAAGGCTTTGAAGTGACGAAACCATGAGAACACTTCATCCTTCTTTTTCAAGAAGTATATCCAAGTCTTGCGAGAATAATCATATGTATTAGTGAGGTAATATAAATATCCTCCCAAGGAGTTCACAGGCATCATACCAGATATGTCTGAGTGAACCAACTACGATATATCGGAGGTCTTGCTATGGTTTGAGGGGAATGGTCCCCTTTTGAGCTTTCCATTGGCACATCCCGGACATACACCTTCTTGCTCTACTTTGAACTCAGGCATCTCTATCACCGTTTGTCTCACATCGGGTAGAGCTTTATAATGAAGGTGAGCAAACCTCTGATGGCATAGTTCAGACTGAAATGTTGTGTCACACGACATGATATAATGAATCAAATCGAAACCCAAGATTGAAAGCACCTTTAATATTCTTTTTCCATACATGTACCTTGGCATCGATGAAGATCACCTTGTAGCCTTTGTCTTCCATTGCCAAAGTGGACACCAGGTTTTTTTTGAGATCAGGTACATATAGGACTTCTTGCAAATGAATTGTATTACCTTGATTCAATTGGAGAGTGACAGTCCCTATGCGTTTTATGGGATATTTTGAGTTATCCCCAAGAACAATTTCCAGGTTGGTTTCCTTCTCTATTAGATTAGAGAGAGCTTCTTTGTAACCAATGAAGTGACTTGAGGCACCTCTATCAATAAGCCAATTTCTCAGCGAGTTCGGGGGAGTAGTAGTTGAGAGGGCCGCTGGTAGATAATATTCACCTTGCTTATTGTTAACAACGTTAGATTCATACCTGGAGTTTCTTTCCTTCTTGGAGGGTTGACCACTTCCTTGATTTCTGACGTTCCTCTTTCCTTTGCCGTTGAACCCGCCTTTCCTTTGATTGCCTTGAGAGTGATTTTGATCATCGTCATGATGTGAGTCCTTTTTATCAGGGCACTCCCTTGCATAGTGGCCCATTTTGTTGCAATTATAACATCTTCCTTTTCTTCCACCCTTCGGTTCGACCTTGCCTTTAGATTTAGCCTCGGAATTGTTTCTCCTTTTAGCACGAGAGGAGAATGCAGCAGGATTGCCTCTAAGTGCAGGAATTTCTCGCTCTTCCATCCTTGTTTCTTCTTGAATGCATCTTGCCATCAATTCCTCAAATCCAGGAATTACATTATTGTTGAGAAGAGTGGTTCTGAATATATACCATTCAGATGGGAGTCCTCCGAGAGTTGTGATGGTCAGTTCCCTGTCAGGAATGACTTCCCCAATTGATAGGAGATCATTCTTGATCTTAGTGATCCTTAAGAAGTATGCTTGCATACTCATCTTTGCCCTTCTTAATTTCCTTCAGCGTATTCTTAAGGAACAAAACTTGATTTGCATCATTAACTTTAAATAAATTTACCAGTCTATCGTAGATTTCCTTGGAGGTGGTTAGCTCGGAAACATAGGCCACCAGGTGCTTGTTGATAGAGTCTCGGATGATCTTCTTTGCTTTGAATTCTGCCCTGGTCCACTTGTTCCTAGCAGCAGTAGGTGCATTTGATGGAGGCTCAACGATTCTGCCTCTCACACGGCCCAACACTTCCTGCTCTTCTAATGTCATATTGAGAGACATCTTCCATCCGTGATAGTCAGACTTCTCTTGGAGCTTGTCTTCAGCAGAGAAGTGTGATGGGGACCCCATGAAGTTTTTGAGATAGCTTCAACAACCTTCGGTGATTGCTCTTGCTCCTGCTCTTGCTTGGACTTTGTCTTCACCTTAGCTTCGATACCATGTTAATTTATGGTATGTTCTATGCTTAGAGTAGTTTACTTCAATTCTTCTTATTAGCCACTGTTTAGAAATCACATAAACATAAAGTAAAATGTTGATAGAACATTAATAGATCGACAGAAAACAAGCCAAGACAAGAGACACAAGATGTGGCGGCTAGCCAGCGACAAATCCCAATGCAGGAACCCTTTGATCAATTCTTCTTTAATCTTCAATAGTTTAGCAGAGAGAAATAGTACAATTTAGAAGTCTGTAATTTTATGATAGCAGCAACAAACCCTAAATTAGCCAAGTCAAACTTAGTCAAACAACCTCGGATTGACTTCTAGTCAACCTTGAAGAACTCAGTCTTCAACAACAAACTTCGGCAGCACAAAACAACCCTTTGTCAGCGATCAAAACAATAGTCAAAGATCAACAGTCTGCGGTCAGCCCTAACCAGTCAATGCTAGTCAACGCAACACCTAAACAACATGCGCAGGTTAGCCCTTGGTCAATGCTGCACAAAACAGCCCAACACTTGGTCAACACATCCCTAGAAATGTCAACGCTGCCCTAAAATCAGTTAACGTTGCCGTAAACAGAAAATGTGTCCTTGCACGTGTGAGAGAAGCTGCGCCTTCGTTGGCCCAATGAGATGAGGAGAGAGAAGATGAGTTGAGATGAGATTAGTGAATAATGACTCAACCTCACTTCTACTTATATGATGTGCTGGGCATGTGTGCGACACATTTAACGACTGGTCGACCTTGATAATTTGTCAAGTAAATACAAATAAATTCATATGTCCATAAATACTTGTCAGAATCGGATGATTGTTAGATTAATCCTACACCTCTCGACGAGAGGAATCAAGGAAAAATATCAGCTGCCATAAATAAGATGACCCACATGGAGTTTGGCCCTAGTTGCCAATTTTAACATAAACTCGCCCAAATCAACTGCTAACTTTCTAGAAAGGAGCATTCCCCATACATCTGGCGCAACCAATCGCTGTGATATCCATGGTGATGATTCCATATGGGTAATCAACGAAGGAGATCCGTAGATCTTTAACTACACTAAGGACTTCAAATTTTCTAGAATCATTTGAGAAAATGTTATGGTAAGGTCTAGAATTTCTTAAGTTCAATTGTTCCATGACCTTTTTGTTCATAACATTTGCAGATGCACCGGTATCAAGCATGCAATTGTGAAGGAGACGATCTTTAATATCCAATGTCAGAAAGAAGGGCTGATGGTCTTCGTTAGTCATATAGCAATTTATATCTTTTAACCTGATTTCTTCATCTTTAGGTTGAGTATCAAATTTTTCTTGTTGAGCATTGCCTAAAGCCCTGAAGAATGATGCTCTTTGCGATGGGATTTTCAAAAGTTCTAAGACTAGAACTATGTCTTGATGTTATTAATGCATGCTGCCCAATCCACTTTTAATCTAGACTTATACCTTTTAGAAGGAACTTGTTTGTTTTGATTCTGATCTTGACCTTTCCTTTGATAGGTGTAACCCTTACTTTTAGCAAGTTCTAGAATTTTCTCCTATGATGGCTTCTCACCATATGCTCGAGTAATGGGGTCTTTCTCTTCATTGAAGGTATTGATGGTAAAGGTTGAAGAAATTATGTCGGCACATCGACTTTCCTTGGAGTTATCTTGAGTTTTATCATTATTTTGTTGATTTCTACTTTCCTCGAAGATTCTTTTAGGAAAGGCACATGTACTCTCTTCATGAAAACTTTCACAGGGTCTATAGAAAGGGATAGACTCATCAATCATATTAGCAAACTCAAGTGGTGTAGGAGGCCTTTGATCATCCGGGGGATCCCTTCTTGGCCATGAACTATTGTTGCTACCCATGTTATTGTTGTTATTTCTAAGCGACATATTCTGCATTCGAATTCTCTCCATCTGTATTCACTGATTTTGCATCTCACTTATTTGTCTTGCATGTTCAATCTTCATTTCTCTCATTAATTGGGTCAATTCTTTCACTGATTCCAACTCTTCTTCTTTAAGTTCTTTCCCCTTAGACTTGATTGGACCTCTTTCAAAACTCGAGATCTTTTATTTTCCTGAAGCTTTCTTGTCCTTTTCCAATTCTTCAACTGTGCTTTGGGCATAAGCTAGAGTATTGGGGTGCATTCATCTTATCTCATACTGAGTTTCAATATGGTAAGCCTCAAGATATTGTTCCAAAACTGCCTTGTCAGGAGGCTTGTAGTCCCGAGTCATATCCTTTAGAAGTTTATTGAATCTTTGGTTAAATTCTTCCATTGTTTCATTGTCTCTTTTCTTAATAGTGTTGAATTTTTTAACCAAATGCTTTCCTTCTCTCTTATCCCCATATTTAACCCTGAATGCATCAAGGAGAGCTCTCAAAGAATCAAAGGCATTGTCGGCTTTATCATGAAACCAATCTAGAGCATCATCTTCTAAGGATATAACAAACAACTTCATTTTGACATCTTCATGATTATAGGTGGTAGCATGAGCAAATCTTTGGATGAAGCTGTTGAACTTCTTTATATGAGCCTCAACGTTGATGGCATTATTTCCTTGGAAGATTGACAACTTGCTCATATTAGACTCATTTTGAAGGTCGTGTGGATACCCTTGGATGTTGGTAAAGCTGCAAGGCAAGTAAAAGTTAGCCATGGATTCTTGATTTGGAGGATTGGCGAAGAGCAAATGGAGATCAGGGAGGGCTTCCTATTCGAGAAAATTTAACTGCTCTCTAGAGTGTAATTTGTTTAACTGATCCCTTAGAACCTTTTCAGGATCGCGAGTGGGGTTAACCAAGCTACCAGGATTCCTTCTAGAGTGAGCTCTTGTGAATGGTTGAATAAGTGGAGTCGACCAACCTAAATGTCCAGGTGCTAAAAGTGTGAATGAACAAGATGAAAGGGTTAGTGATAGGAAGAAAGATAAAGTGATGAAAAATGATGAACAAAGACGCCAAAAAATGTGCCGCTTGACAGGCTAATGAAAGGATAGAGTTCAGTAATGAGAATGTTGTCAATGCCATGTACCAGGAAATGGATCCTCGACAACGGTGCCAAAAAATGTTGTCACGTTGGCAGGGACATGAATGAATAAAAATAATAAAAGGAAAGACGAGGAGATTGAAAAGTTGTTGTAAACCTTGGGAACGGAAAAATCTATCCCCAACAACGGTGCTAAAAAATGTTGTCGCTCAGATTGTACAGGCACCACGACAACGCCTTAGGGCGAGGGTTGTCACTCTGATCCTCGTCCACTCCGTTCTTGCTGACTCCCAACAACATGCTATGGGGGTTAGTCCCTATGGAAATGAGGTGATGGAAAATAAGTTGGGAACCAACTTGTTCGGGAGACACAATTGAGTGGCCTAGTTGCTTGGTAAAAATTTGGCAAGATTAGGGATTGAATTAGATTTAAAATTTGAGACTAGTGCCTTATGGAGTCAACATTTCTTGCTTGTTACAAATCAAAGCCAAGTAACCGGATGGACAATTGTTGCTTAGATGATTAACTAACTATATGAAATGCAAGTCCTAAGGTCTAGGTGAAATGCAAGGATCTTGGTTACTTTTAAGTTGTATGCTTAATCTAAGTTGAACCTTCCCCTTAGTTGTTTTGAGGTCAGTCTTTGGAGTAAGTTGTAGGATGGAAGCCAATAGAAAGCAAGTAGAGGCTTGATTAACAATACCTCCTCCTGTGTTCCAACCACCCAGTGCCTCCAGGGCTATAGAGACTGTGGCTCTGATGACTGCAAGGTCACTGTGTTAACTAGTAGAAAGGGTTGAATCCCTCAAGCTAAATAAGAAATGGTTGTCCTAGAAGTCTACGAACCAAGCTTAGGCTTGGAGGTAAATTATTAGTGCAAGTTAAGCCTAGAATGCTCATGCAACGATTATGAGTGAGATTCTTAGTTTGAGATTCACTTAATGTTCAAGTACTCTAAGGTATGATAAATCCTTTAACAACAAGAGTACTTATCAACGAGTTATATGAAATCTCACAACCAAGAGAGTGCCAATTAATTTAGTGCCAAGATCAACCCACAAGATACTTAAGCAGAGATAACAATTGAAGGAATTTATAACACTTATCCACTTATCAATCAACCAATAATTACCAGCACAAGATGCCAATCACTATTACTCAAGATATTCCAATGATGATCTTATGTATGCCAATGCTACAATGCGAATTAGATTTCAGATGCCCACAGTAACTTGATTCATCAACAAGATTATAATTTAGATGTTTGAGTGTTTTAAGTGCCAAGTTAACAAATTTCCAAATTCAACTCAAGACAAACAATTGTTAGAGCTTAATAACATAAACAAATATGAAATAACTTATAAGTAAACCATGAAAGAACTACTTATGATGAAATTAAAAAAACAGTAAGTATATCACTTCTAAACAAGGAAATTGCCAAAGATATGAACCATAGGATGACCAGAGTGTAATCTAATGACTTGCCAGTGAAAACTTGTGAATTGTAGCCTACTTAAGATGCAATATTCAGTTAATATCAGATCTGAAATGAGTTGTTACAGCAGTAAGTAAATGGACAATCAGTTAGCTATTGATGCTACAAGAAGTGCCAAACTATGCCAACAACTTGGAATAAGATTGCCAAAGTGAAAAATTTAATTTTTTAGCCTTTTAAGATGGAAAGTTCACAAAATATCAGATCTGATTCAGTGATCATGCAGAAATTTCAAGCAAGTAAATTACTAGATCTAAGCTAGATCTTCAATGCCCAAGTGGCCAAAATTCTAGGAAAATTTTATTATAAAATTTTAAAGATGTTTTGACCAACTAGATGTGTTTTTAGGGCTTTTAAGTCAGTTATAAATCAGAATTTACAGCTGTGGTAAAACAATGAGAGAATGCGGTTTGGAGAGAAAACCCTAGGCCCAAGGCCTTGTAGATAACTTGCCCAAATTGCCAAAAAGAGTTCCAAAGATTTTGCACTTGAAAACACCAATTTTGGGCAACTTTCTCTTGCAAAACCCATCAATTATTCAGTCCCAAAAATTCAGGGGTCAATTAGGGCAAGGTAGGGCTAGGAAGAGGTCAAAGAGTGTTGAAAAGTGTAATTGTATTTGGTCTTCATAATGACATGTAATTTTAATTTTATGTAAAGAGATGTAAACAAGAAAAATAAAATAGTGTGTTGTTTGCATCATGGGTTTCATGAGCAAGAGATTTTATTTTTGAGTCAAGGCCCCCATTGAAAGCCTTTAGGAATTTTGTCATCTAGTCATAAATGATTAAAAGAGTCATTGTCATGTCTTGAAGTCATGTTACACATTGGATAGAGCCACACTTGTCTATATAAAGCATTCCTCCAAGACCTTGTCACTAGCCCTCTTCAAGTTGGCCTACAACGAATGGAGTTACCTAGAAGATGATGTCGGCCTAAAGGACATGAGGCAGTGTATATATATATATTTTCATCCAACCTCACTTAGAGTGAAGCAATTTGGTGAAGAAGATAAGCAAGTGCAAAGAAGAGCTAGAAAAAAGAGCGAAGATCAAGAGAAAGATAGCAAAGGAAATGGATACTTTTGGAATATTTGATTTGGGCATATATTCTCTCCCACATGCAAAGAAAGGAGGTTCAAACGCATAAAGAGTCGAAAGTGCTGTTGCATTAAGGTGACATTGTTTGGGTATAAGATCTCGCAGAAGGAAGCCAAAAAAGTGCAGTAGAGATTGAGATTCTCTAGGGTAGTCGAGAGGAAGAATAGAGGCCAAGATTCTCTAGGGTGGCCGAGAAAGTAGAGACCGAGATTGTCTAAAAGGAAGCCAAGAAAAGAAGAAGAAGCTGAGAAGGGGAAGAGGCAGAACATCAAGGCTAGTGACAAGGGTCTTGGGAGGACACTAGTGTTAAGGGTCTTTGTCATGGTCTTGGTATTCGTTAATTGAAGATCTATAAGAAGAATTTTTTGATTGCGCTTTCCTCTCAAAGAAGAGAGGCTTGCTTTCGCTAACAAGCCTACATACTGTGTCTCTTGTCTTCTATAATTTGGTAATTGTCTTGATGAAAGGAACACATTAATAATATAACAAAGAGAGGATCAAAACTAAAGAAGTAAAAGTATATTACAAGCAATTCTCAAGAAGAGAAATCCCCTTATTATTAATGCCCTAGATTTCTCAACAAAGAGGAAGGGGAAAAGGCCTAAATAGGCCTACGACTAGGGTTAAATGGCTATGGCAACCCTTAAAGGGTTGCTGCTTGGCTAAAGGGAGTGCCAAGAGGCCCTTAGGGGTTGCGGCATAGGGTTTTGAGGCCCTAAGATTTGCGACATAAAGAGAGGCAACCACAAGACCTTTAGGGTTGCGGCCAAGGGAAAACGAGGAGGAGGGGGGTCGAAAGCCCTAAACCTTATGGCGAGGCTGAAAAGGCCTAAAAGTCACCACAACAAGGGTAGGAAGGAGGGTTGAGGCCCCTGGGGCTCACGACTAGCCCTAGAAAGGGCTAAAAAGAAGACGCAGAGGGAAGAAAGGATGATATTAGGGTGAAGGAAGAGGACCTTGGCTCTGGAGGCACTGGATCTGGGCCTGGGAGGGCTAAAGCTCAAAACCCTTGCTTCAGAAAATTAAATTTGCTTCAGATATGAAATTTGCTGCAAATTCTTAGAAGGATGGCCTTGCAAAAATTTAGGAGGCTAGATCTTACCATAAAGGGCCTAGATTTAGCTCTATTCGAGCTCCTTCACTTGATTTAACCTGCAAAAGTGGAGATAAGAAACACCCAAAACCCCAATATATACAAAAATATTAAAATCCCAAAAACCTTAATTAGAAAAATAATTTACAAAATTTATTCAAAAAATTATTTAGAAGATTTACAAATATACAATGCTTTAGAAAAGGAATTTTGAGAAGTAAACTTTTGTGGAGTTTTTCCTTGATAAATGACGAATAATATTATAGTGCTTAAACCAAAATATTCCCATTTAAGTTTACAAATTGAATTCCTAAATTCATGTAATGTGCAAAACAAAATATAATTCCAAATTAAATTCCGAAGTTCTTCTAAAATTTACCAACTGCAATTTAAGCAAGAAATTTATCAATTTTACTGCATAAACATTTACTTGGTTTTCGTGTGTTAGCGCTTGAAATTTCACCTCAGGCTGAGACAGGTAAACCTCAAGGCTACATCAAACCATTTAGCCTCGTAGCTAGCCCTACGGGGCAGGAGAAGGCTCTCTCCGGTCTCTCTCGTAAAATCTCCAATAGATGAGAAGACCAATAGGGTAACACTGATTTTAGGCTAGTAAACTGATGAAAAAGGGTTGATTTGGGGTTTTTAGGGTTTTTGGTGGCAAATTGAGGAGAGGGCAATTTTGGGTGCGGGGATGAGACACAGTTTCTGCAGGGAGTTCGTTGGGGCGAGGTAGGAGACAACGTTGATGCCTTTAACCGAAGTGGATGGTCAGGAATGACAGGTGAGGAGCTAAGGAGAGCAAACAATAACTTTGAATTCTCCTTAAATAGTAGAAAACATTGAAATTAAACAAACTTAAAAGCAGAGCATGGCAAGCATGAATTATTACTTTAACACTTCATTTGTTTAATGTGCAGAAGTAAAGAAAGGAAATGAATCACATAACAAAGCTTACAAGAACATTGAGAAACACACCATCAACACATGAGTCCACAAGAATCCCAAAGAGGACTGCAAAACCCTGGTCTTCCTTAGCCAAAAATTGCAGAGATACAGTGAAATAATACAATGACAGTTTCTTCCTCAAGAGTCCAACCTATGAAAATGAGTATGAAAGTACATAATATAGATGATATAAAATATTTCCCTGCCTCTAGGGGTCGAGCTCATCCTTCTAGGAGCTGTTTCAACCACTTCTAAACTTAGCACTAAAATCTAGGCAGTCAAAACAACTTGCCTCTATAAACTAGGAAACCAATCCATTCATTAAATGTTTGCTATTTCATGCATGAATCTTCCAGAAGAGGTAAATGAGTGTCATGGTAACATGAAAATACATTAATTACATCAAAGAGGGTGAAAAATCCCATCTCAAGTCAAAACTGGTCAAAGCTGGGCGAATTCCTGAGCTATAGATGAATTTCCTGTGAAAACTGCCCAACATGTCACGCGCATCTGCCTGACATGTCACGCACCTTTGGAGCTATGTTTGGGGCACTTTCAGGTGGCCAAATTGGGCAAGAGTAGGCTTGTTGGAAAGGTCTATGCGTCTAATTGCCAACCCAACTGGAATTTTTGGATTTGGAGTTCATTTTCCCTGTCAAAACTCAATTCTCCCATGACATCTTTCTGCAGTTTAAAAAGGTGGCAGAAAGTCATATTTTGCATGTTTTTTGACTTTTTGGAGGCCCAAAACATGACAAAATCTCAAGTCCTTCCATGTGCATATGTAACTTTGTATGAAAAATCTGGAAATGCTGAGTTTTTGTCAAATGGAGGTGCCGGGACGACATGTATCACCGGGGGTGAGACACGTTAATGAGCAAAAACCTGTAAATTGCCAAAAAATACCAAAAATGACCCAAAATGCTCAAAAATTTTTGAAATTTGTGCTGTGGCTGAGCTATTTAGTACTATGCTCCTTCAAGGAAGCCTCGGCCAAAATACGGAGGGGATCGGGCCTTTTTCTCCGTTTTAGTGCCTTTGCCAACCGCCTTCGAAGCACTTTCATCTTTACCTTGCACACGTGCATCCTTGCCCAGTAATGGTTTTTCATGTTCCTCAGCAATCTTTTCTCTTGGTTGGCCTTAGCCAACAACCTCTCCAAATGTGCATTTGCTTGGATGAGCATGGACTCTCGGTCAGCGGGCAATGGGTCACCGGGTCTTCTTTGGTTCAAGATTCGGTCACTACGAATCCTCCATAGCTCATCAAGTGCTTTCTCCTCCTCCAACTGTTTGTTGCGCTGCTCCAGGTAAGTGATGGTCCATTGGGCAACCTCAAATCTCCTCTCAAGCAATTTGATGAAGTAAAGGGGGCTTGAGCAATTCTGAAATGAGTTGGGGAAAATTAGCTAGACATGTCGCGCACCTGCCCAACATGTCGCGCGCAGCCCAACATGTCGCGCGCAGCCCAACATGTCGCGCGCAGTTAAAAACTACACTCTGTGAACCTCTCTGACATGTCGCGCGCAGCCCAACATGTCGCGCGCCTAGTTTGACATGTTGCGCACCTGTCCTGAGCCTGATTTTGCCTTAATTCACTTGGAAGTGCACCCAATCACTCTTGCAAGGGTTATGAATACACAATGAGAGTGCAAGGAGGGAGTTTGGGCCTTTATAAATTTCATTTGAAAAAATTTCATGCCCAAAATCCACTTTCTAATGTTTTCTCATGACACTTTTAAAACTTTACATGCTGTTGTCTTTTTGGTTTCCTTTGGTCCTTAAATTGACTGATTTAGTGCTTTTGCTTGATTCTTTTTGCAGGTAGATCATCTGAGGGACCTTGGCAAGGGGACCAGGGTTGCATTTTGTTGACTGAAGACTTTTAAAATTTCATCACTTTTTACAAATAAATGAAAAATGACCTTGGGTTTAAAAACAGAGTTTTTAAATCCAAGGTGAATATTAACTGTACCAGATAAGAAATTTAGAAGAGACACCTTTACAATCATCCCTCTGGCTTACTGAACACTCATTGACTTTCAAACACATGACCTTGTAATATTTTTGACCAAAACCCTAGACCTAGGAAATTGACCTCAAGAGAAGACAAGACAAGCTTGAAAGAGCTTTAATAACTGAAATGACGTAAACCAGCAATGCCAAGAGGGGTATAAACACATCAGCTCCTCCATCAGGGTTATGGCATGCCTAACTGGATGCAAAAATTGACACTGATGAGACACCTACCTATGAAAAATGCAAAGAGTTTTGATCGCTGATGGAGGGCTCAAGACCGACTCTAACATCGTGTATGAAGTAGATCCTGAGATGTTGTGTCTCCAAATACACACTGGTTACCAAAAGTCGAAAACCTCCTTGCCAAATTGGGTACAACCTAGGTACTCAGTTCTAGAATGCTTCCCAATTGATGCAATCTAGCCCTTGTGCCCAAAAAATTTAAGAACAACCAAAACTCGGTCTTTACTGTCTATAACTTTTTGTTAAAAATTTCTCCCTTCCTTCTCTCGAAAATTTTCCTCTCCTTTTACTTCGTCTCTGTTCCCTTTATATTTTTCCCTGAGGGCTCTTCCCGAACTTTCAGTCAGTTACATGTCCGCTTCTCTTTTGTGCTCTCTTCGTGAGGAGTGTAAAGCATTTATAATTAGAGGCAGTGGTCTCCCTTAAGATGACAAGTTTATCGTTACTTTTGGAACTTGTGCGTATGATATCAACCGCCCTCTATAATATTAATATTGTAAAATGTGCCTTTATGATTTGGTTGGGTTAGATAAAATAACATATTATATTCCCCTTTTGTTTGCTTTATCTAATATTCTTTCTTTTAATTTTGTATAATATTCATAATATCTTTTTTAAATGTTCATTTCTTTTATTTATACTTGTCTCTTTTATTTATTCATATAATTTATATTCCATTTTAATTTTGTATAGTATAGAATATTAATCTTTTATTTTGAATAATATTCTATGGCTACCTATTATGATGAAGACACATAATAAAATACATATTTTAATACATTTTTGTGAGTTAGGTATATATTTAGTATCTTCAACAATTATGTCTTTTATCCTATGCTTGGAAATTCTTCATAATTTAATATGAATATTAGTGCAGTGCAGGTGATGCATGCATATGTAGCTATCATATGCATGCCTCGTATGCATGGTAATAATTCACATTTCATTTGTAATGGTAGGTCATTACAAATACTTTTGAAATTAGATGCACACTAAAGCCTTAAGTGAAGTTAGATAAACCACAACAAATATCTGAAGTCTAAACAAGGTTGGTTCATGCCCATAGTTTGTGAACTTGGGGCCCAAGGACTGGGGAACTTGCAAACACTATATATCTCTTTCAATAAAGCTTGTTAGTCATATGACGAATCAAATCACCTAAGATAGACCCGAAATCTATTAATAGAATGCTTTTATCACCATCTAATGAAAAACAAACCTTAAAAATTAAGCATAATATAAGAAAGCCCGTACCCAGCACATACCATAAATCAATGAACACTGAACAACATGAACTTCACCCTAAAGTCTTTATTATGATTGAAATAAACGTTCCCAGCAAGACAATAGTGTTACATCATCTTTATTTGCAGAAATTTTTTAGCCAAAAATCAGATGGCTTTCAACACAAATGACCCTCTAATTTATGGATAAATCCTCCAAGTGGAAAAAATAACGACTAGTTGACTTGATCCTTGTCAAATTTGTTGGAAAATGTAACTAGGTTCGGTCTTCATTTAATGTATTTGAGTCATCTTGTAATGTATTTGTCAAAAGAATAAAGAAAATAATTATTATTGTGACTTATTAAAGCATGGGTTTTATGCTTCGGTCACCATGTTTTAGGTCAAAGTCCCCATTGAGGACTTCTAGGATTTATTCCGAGTCAGTAGAGTCATTGTACTTTTAAAGAGACCCTTGGACTTTTGAATAATGTGAAAAGGTTAAGTATTGAGTCAAATATGATTTATGTATCCTCCACACCAAGTCGACCTAAAAGAGATCAAGTCGGCCTAAGGACCCTAATTTGACCTTACATGGAGCTTATAAATACAAGCCCATCGAATTCATTTGGAACACACTCTCTCACAAGAAGTTCGATATCTCTTGTAGCTGGAAAAAGTGCGAAGTCTATTGTCGGGAAGCCAAAGGAAGTGTGAGTTGGGTGGAGTCTAAGGAGAAGAAGAAAATCGAAATTTTGGTGTGTCTCTCTCTCTGTTTCGTGCCCTAGATTGGGAGATCAAAGTCTTCCAAGCTTCACTATTACCAAAAGTTGCTTGTTGCTGGAAGCCGTTGCCTAGTCGAAGTTGCTGGAAAGGGGTCAAAGATCTGGAAGACTGACTTGGTGTGGGGGGAAGGTTTGGTCTTGGTCTAGGGTGAAGAGTCTCAAAGAACACTATTGAAAGGAATAATTTCTTAACTGGGTTTTCCTCTCAAGGGGGGTTTTTCCCTGACATAGTGCCTACATCTGGTGTCTATTGTTTCATGTGCTGCAACTTTGATAATTGCTTGATGAACTAAAAGAAAGAAGATATAAAGAGTCATAATAACAAGAAACATCACAAATAATTATCAAGAATAAGAAAATATTTAGGTCTTTCTGATTTTCTAACAAAATAAATCTCGGCCGTTGATAAATCCTTGATAATCCTTTAATCTTCACTATTGAATTTTTTATTTTTGAGGAATTTTCGAATTTCTCATTTAAACCATTTTTTATTAGCTCAAAATTAATTATTTTGAGTTAATTTTCTAAAAAAATTGACTTTGACTTAACCAACAAGGTCCAAGGGTCCAATTTCTGTTGAAATATCCAATATTCCCTTGGTGGACTACCTAAAAAAATTAATTCCTTTAAGACCCACGATTTTTTCCGCATGGAGAAATTAATTTCCCCATCAATTTAATTTTGACCTTAAATTAATTAATTTTTTGGCTTAGGATAAATTTTATTTTTGCTAGAAAAATTAATTAGTTGACACTTGAGGGGATTGATGTTTTTTTCGCCCTCAAATACTTTAGCCATGGTTTCTGATTGTGAGGGACCATGCACTAAAATAATTTTATAGAAGATAATTACATTTACAACCCTCAAAGGGGGAACACTAGCTCGGTTTAGACCCTCAAAAATACATAACCAATTCTGCGACACAATATGATTTAGTAGACTAAGTTATTTGTAATGAAATAATCTAGCCAGTTAGCTTAAATTATTCCAATACCACTTTTACATGAGACTCGACTAGAACACTTGGACTCACATAAGACTTTGACGACAAATTCCACCTCATCTTTGGGGTGAGGTTACAGGGAAAAACTTTGCCGATTATTCGTGTTTAGAAACATAGATAAGTCAGTTAGAAGAAAAACCTCCTAGGCTGAAAGTTTCACCAAAATAATAGGCTTACCTAGGTTGTTACATACATTCATGGTCTTACTAGCATCATTTACATTAAAAATTTGCAAAATGAGTTTACAATGAGACAATGTTGATGGCTGATGATCTTGATCTTTTGAGAAAATATGGCACATCTACTTCCTCAGAACTTTGACAAAATGAGTGCAAGAATATTTTGGTAGCATATCATTCATAGCCTTTTCATTTTCCTACCTTGACCTTGAATGTGCCTATATATAGTCATATATTTCAACCATAGGTCTTGTGTAGGATCTTTTCAAGGGGTTTTTCTTGGAAAGTCTTCCTAGCTTCTCCCAAAGCTCACATATTTATTGAACCTTTACATTGAATGAGCCATCCTTACCTCACTTTGAAATCTATTATAGATACATCGATCAAAAGTGAGGGACACTGGGACTCCTTCTGTCTATTAGAATCTTATACTAGGAATAAATGGTATTGGTTTCTCACTATTCATTTTGATTAATTTAGCCTATAAATCAGTAGGTTTCATAGCCTAAATATTACTTGTCAAAGATGTCATTCAGTCCTTGAAGTCCTGTGGTCAAAAACCAATCCAAAGGTGGGAGGGATTTTTGTCTGTAATGTTTGGTTCAAATGATCTTACAGGGGAAATCATCAGATAGAGCTTGGAATTAGCTTTCCGATGGTATATAGAACTTCCCAAAAGGACCCCAGAAGAAATTCCCCTTTCAAAACCAGAAAACAGAGGGAAAATGCCTAAGTATAGGTCCCAAGTGCCCTGCATCCCAGATCCCGAAGGTTCAAAATCCCGCATCCTGAAGGTTTATGGTCAGTCGACAATCAGTGAGGTCGACAATCGATGATTCGCAATGGAGGCAGGGCGATCACATTTTGAAATTGTCGGGATTGCGAGAAGTATCCTATAGTGTTAAAATGCCGGGAAAGGCCAAAACAAATTTACGAGGAGTTGTTCACTGAAATAGAGAAGGTTGGGCCTTTTCTCTCTGCTCCCAAAGTGGACGCATGTTAGCAAGAGATTGGATCCGGTAAAGGACGCATGGTAGTCAACGATTTGATCCGATAAGGGCCACGTGGAGGATGATGTCAACAATGATGTGGTCGTACGATGGACCCGTGGCAGGGGGATTTGACATTTTCAAGGGTCAAAAGGGGCCAAAAATTGGTGACACGTGTCACCACTCATAGGTTGACACGTGGTAGTGACATGTCATTGATCATGTCACATATCGAGATTCGACGATCAGCGGATGTGTGTTGTGTATTAAAGTGAAACCTCCGACTACAAATCGCCAGGAAAGGGGGCTCCGATACGAAGGTTGGATTATGGTCACGTGAGGAATCAAAGGACCGGGTGTTAAGCAGAAAGGTTGATCGACGTTCGACGATTAGAGGAGGCGTGTTGCGTACCAAGTTGGAGCTGCCGAGAGAGGAGTTCCAATGTGGGGGCTAGCCTATGGTTATAAAGAGTTCAAAGATTCGGGAGCTATCGGCACACGGACCCAGGCCCATATATTATGGCCCTATGAAGCACAATATTATAAAGAGTCGACCCCCTTTCAAGCCAAAGGGTTTAATATATCAAAATGCTTTCACCTTGAGTTTCCACCTAGGCCTTGGGGGCTAGACATATCGCAGAGTTTCATACGCCCCCCGCAGTTCAAAGCGACACACAACTAAAGCTCTGATATAATAATTCTAGGTTTCACCTCTAGTCACAAAACTAAGAAATACATAAAGGCGCTAAGGCAAAGGCGTTTACATCCCTTCCATTGCCATGATTTTGTATTCCTTGTTTTATGGTTTTCACTGGTCACTAGGACTCGATAAGGCATCAGGAGGATTTTTGGCAATCATAGCAGGAAGTTCAGGACTTTCTAGAGGACGACGGGCAGATGAGGATGAAAATGATGTTGTTTCTATAATTAACCTGAATCTTTCTGTTTTTTGTTAGAAATGATGAAATGCACCTTTTGATCCACTTAGCTAGATAAAATGCAATGTATTTGGTCCTTGGCCAAAATAATATAAAAGGCTAAACCTACAATGTAATAGTGGATGATGGAGAATTGTTAAGAGGAGAGGCATTGTATGTAAACATTTTAATAAAGCTCAAAGCATACTTAGTTATCTGTTTCAAAGAATCCTATGTTGTGTGCTTTCAAGTCCGTGTTTCGTCTGTGTTAATCTAATATCCATTTATGAAGTTGTTGTCTTGAATTCAATCCTTGTATGCTCATGATAACTGTGGATGTATTGCATGATAGAATTCTTTATTGCTTTGTTTGTCATATTTCTTCTAAATATATGGTTATAAGTCATGTAGCAGAATTCATAACCTTATGCTCTGTTACATTTAACTGAATATTTATGTGTTTCCCTCATTCCTCGCTATACTACAACCAACAAATGATTTGAGATATGTGCCTACCTTCTATTGTCTTGATGGTTGATGCATGCCCTGATGTGCTATAATTCTATACTTCTGTGACCCTCAATTCTAACATTTCCATCAAATCCTATATCATCTACCTTTGAGATTAATAACCAGTCTAAAATGCAAGACATATTTGTCTTCTTAGATTGGTTGTTGATCTAGCAAGAGAGCCCTCTCCAAGGTTAGGGGTGTTGGTTTGGGGTTGCATTGGATGTGCTCTAGGCCTGAAATTTTGCAGGGAGGCTTGGGGACATGTATTCCAAAGAATTCAGAAAGCGTTTTGGGAAATTCCACCCAGATACAATTTTATTAAAATAATTAATATTTTTTAATGGGATTCTAAGTCTAAATTTAAGAAATTAAAATTGTTAATGGGTATTAATCTAATTGTGGGTGTAACTTCTAGAAGAAGACAAGGATCAAGTTAAAATGATCTTTGCCATTGATTACTTTTAATCTGGGCTGTTGAATGTCAACGAAAAGATTATTTAAGGGAGTTTGAGGGTCATTTGGAAAACACACTGAGAGATGAAGAGATCAAATTTCTGAATTGAGAAGTTCTCAGGAGGAAATTCTGATCTAGTAGATTTTTTGCAGTTGAGGGGCAAGGATAGCATTTGGAGAGAGGGATTTTTTCAGCCGGAGAATCATCAACATAGAGAGGCAGAGAGTGATCCAGCAACTCTCATGCAGAGGCTGATGCAAGGCCACGTAGAGGCAAAGCAGAGGGTGAGAGAGTGAAATTTTGTTGGGCAAAGTTAGTTTCAGAAGCTGAGAGTTGGGGTGTGAGACCGAGAGGCTGAGAGTAGTGACTCCGGGCAACAAATCAATCAGTTGGATGGGTGATGCAGTGTTTAGAGGTGTTGATGCAAGGACTTGTTGAGGACTGCGTTGAGGCAGCACAGGGCCTGCTAGAGGTACCTCATCCAGTGTCTGGATAAACTGGGATTTTTCTCAGTGATTGTGTGAGGTAATCTCACAAATCTTTCTGTCAATATTTCTCTCTTTATAACTGAATAACCCGAGAGGTATTCAGAGATGTATTCAGAATTTGCTATTGCTTAATAATAATAAACCCTCAGAACTGTTGCATTAGTTTTTCGCGCATTGGGTTTTCTCGAGGACATTCGTCCAAAAACAACGATGTCATTTGTGTTTTATTTTTTTCTTGCTCAGTCTCTTGTTTACGCATATAATTTAATTAAGTGAAGGCTGCAGTTTAAGTATTACGATATTTGCCGTAGGAAACGACTAAGTAATTTGTTTAAAGGAATTTAACAAATAGGAGTAATATCATTAGTTGCTGCAATAGGGATTCCGGTTGAGGAATTTTCTCCTGGTATCGGAGTTGCAGGTGAAACAAGAAGGTTAGTGCAAGAGAACCCAATGCTAAGCAGAAGAGGGAGATCGAAATCCTGCAGGAGGCAGCGGTTCGAAACTCTAGAGGGTTTGCACAGTTTTTAGTAGGAGGGCTGAAATTTCAAGGCAACCTCTCTCTGAGAGAGTCAACGGAGAGAAGGGCTTCCAGATTGAATATTTGCCAGGGCAGAAGGAGCAGTGCTGAAGCCTCAGCGTGAGGAGAGCTGGTGGGACGCAGATTTTTCTGCAGGTAGTTTGCTGGGCGAAAATCGTCAGAAGAAAGAGGAGAAGCATGGCTAAGGGAATTTCTTCCTCAGAGAATTCCTAACCAAGGAATTCAAATTCTCTAGAGTTGAGCAACAGCAAGGGGTAGCAATTTTACTAACTCCAGCAGGGGGTGCATAGGATAGCCTGGCAACAACAGAGAGGAGAGAGGAGGTCATTCAATTTACTATTTTTTTGGCAAAAATGAGAACCAGTGGCTTGAGGGATCAGGACAGGTTGGATGGAGCATACAACCATGTCATCTAGAAGGCTAGAATGTCATTCCTTCTAGATGAGCATGCCCTCACTGCATACGCCGACATCGTGGTGGTTGTCCCTGTAGATGCAGATCCATTGAAGAAGTACAGATCATAAATGGTGAAGGCCAAGAGGATGATCCTTGATGGAGTAAAGGATCAGGTGGTGTGTCATGTCGGTAGTAGAGGGACTACTAAGGATATGTGGGATGCCTTGGCTATGGTATATTAGGGATCTTCAAAGCAGTGGAAGATGTACTTGGAGCAGAAGCTGAGATCTACTCAAATGCAAAAGGGAGAGCGTGTGGATCCATTCCTCACGAAGCTTAAGGAGACTCGTGATGAATTGTCTGTTGTGAGGCATACACCTCAAGATTCAAAGTTGGTTAGACTGGCCCTTAATTCTGTCTTAGATGAGTGGCAAGTCTTTGTCTAAAGTATCATCGGCAGAGCATCATTGCCGAATTGGGATGAGATGTGGGCAACTCTAAAACAAAAGTATCCTCGGTAGAGCATCATTGCCGAATTGGGATGAAATGTGGGCAACTCGAAAACAAGAGGAGCTGAGGGGAGACTTAGTCAAGGTCAAACTTGACAGAAGCAGCAGCAGTGGGTCGAATCCCAAGGACAAGGAGGATAATACATCGCTTGCATCGAAGGCACAACAAGAGCAACATAGACGTAAGAAGGACGTCTCGAAGATCAAGTGTTTTAGGTGTGTTGAGATGGGTCACTACGCTACATGGTGTCGTCTCAAGAAGAAGGACAAGGATGGGAAACACGATTTGAAGGTTGTGCCTGCGAAGATCAAGGAAGAGGAGTTTGCCATGACAGTCGAGATACCTCTAAGAGGGAGGTGGGCTAATCTGGAGCTGCAGTTCGAAAGAGCTATAGATGGCAGGATCCTTGAGTCGACCTCTTGGATCAATACCTTGCTACAGGAGCCCAGTTTCGTGGTAGCAAGATGGACTAGTGTCGGATGGTGCCAAGGAGTGTCAGAGAGACAGTTGCAGTGGCTAGGAGCACCAGAGTCTTGAGCAGTGCAGAACAGAGTTGGTAGTAGTGCAGATGGCACATAGTAGAGGTCAGCAGCAACGCAGTAGACTTAGAGGGTCAGCGCAGAGACTAGCAACAGTCAGACTTCAACATTCACTTGGTATCATAATTAACGCAGTTAGTTTAGTAATTTGGGATGTTTTTTCGCTATTGATGGAATAGTGGCAAAAGGTTGCAGTGTAGTAGCAGTGCTAGCAGCAACACAAATGCATCACTTGAGAGGGAGCTGTACTACGGATGCAGTGTTGGCAGTGGCAATGTCAGCAACAGTACAATTACAGGAGCAACGCAATAGTTGGTGGATAGCATGTCACACATCAGCAACGCAGAGGACGATGCTTCAAAGTCAAAGCAGTATGCAACAACGTATATTGCTAGAGCACATTCCTCGCTAAGAGGGAGTGTTGATTTGGGGTAACATTTGATGTGCTCTAGGCCTCAAATTTTGCAGGGAGGCTTGGGCACATGTATTCCAAAGAACCCATAAAGTGTTTTGGGAAATTCCACCTAGAGGCAATTTATTAAAATAATTAATATTATTTAATGGGACCCTAAGTCTAAACTTCGAAAATTAAAAATATTAATGGGTATTAATCTAATTGTGGGTGTAACTTCTAGAAAAAGACAAGGATCATGCTAAAATGATCTCTGCCATTGATTAGCTTTTAATTTGGGCCGTTCAATGTCAACGAGAAGATTATTTAAGGAGCTTGAGGGTCATTTGGAAAACACACTGTGAGATCAACATGTCAAATTTTTGAAGTGAGAAGTTCTCAGGAGGGAATTCTGATCAAGTAGATTTCTTGAAGTTGAGGGGCAGGGATAAAATCCAGAAAGAGAGATTTTCTTAGCTAGAGAATCATCAGCAGAGAGAAGCAAAGAGTGATCTAGCAGCTCTCACGCAGAGGCTAACGCAAGGCCATGAAGGGCCATGCAAAGGTAGTGGAAAGGGTGAGAGAGAGTTTGAAATTTTGCTAGGAATTGTCAGTTTCAGAAGCCGAGAGCCACAGTGTGAGACAAGGAGGCTGAGAGCAGTGACTTTGGGCAGCAAATCGATCAGTTGGTTGGGTGGCGCAGTGTCTAGAGGGGTTGACGCAAGGACTGCGTGAGGACTGCGCAAAGGTAGCGTAGGGCCTGTCAGAGGCACCTCATCCTGTGTTCGGATCAACCGGGATTTTTCTCAGTGATTGTGTGAGGTAATCTCACAAATCTTTCTGCTAATATTTCTCTTTGTATCTGAATAACTTGAGAGGTATTCAAATTTTGCTACTGCTTAATAATGATAAACCCTTGGAACTGTTGCACCAGTTTTGGCAGATCGGGTTTTTCCATGGACATTTGTCCAAAAACAACGGTGTCGTTTGTGTTGTATTTTCTTTCTTGCTTAGTCTCTTGTTTCCAGATATAATTTAATTAAGTGAAGGTTGCAATGTATGTATTACGATATTTGCCGTAGGAAACTGCACGTAATTTGTTTAAAGGAATTTATCAAATAGGAGTAATATCATCAGTGGTTGCAATAGGGCTCCCAATTGAGGATTTTTCACAAGGGGGATTGGACCTTAACCTACAAGTGGTTTGTGGTTACCTCTGGGATCTCTTTTCCTCAGCCTTAAGGGATTTATAGAGTGCTAACATTTTGGCATCGTTGCTGGGGAACGAATGAAATTCTTAATTTTCTCTAGGCAAGATTATCAAAGTTGCAGATATGATTGTTGATGGTGGACAACAGTCAAACACAGAAAGGCTGAATCATTCACCTAGCGACTTTGTTTTCAAAGGATCCAGAAGATCAAACATTCACAATGTCTTCATTAGTTAAAGGTCAGTAATTTGTAGAATTACTGGTGATTGCTTTCAAAATGGGTTTTGCAAGAACGAATATCAGGTATGCTCCCATGGATAGATCTTGTATTCCTGGTTTTCCAAATCCTATGCCTCCTGTTAATTAGTCAACCTATCTCCCAATATTCAGAGATGGAAAGGGAGAAGATGTTGCTATGCATTTAATTTAATTCCACATGCATGTATGTAGACTTGAAGTTCATTTTCATGAGGGTCCATTGATGAAAATATTTATGGAAACTTTAGAGGATAAGGACAGATCATGGTATGAAGGTTTGCCAGTTGCAAGTATATGTTCTCTGATGGATTTCCATTCAACGTTTTGTACAAATTTTAAACGAAACTTATCCTTCTATAGTGCTGATAGAACGATTTTGTGGAAGATTAGATGATCTGTTTCTTCTCATGGGAATTGACATCTATGATCAAGATGTAATGATAGATGAAATTGAAGAAGCCTTGCTTGAGTTGTCTTTGTTGATGTAGATTGTCATTGATGTCAATATGGCAATATTTTGGATAGTAAATAATGGTGTGAAGCCAAGTAGAGCAAATTCGTGAAGCAACAGAAGCAGGAAGAGTTCATCAAAATCCATCAAAGAAGAGCTAACAGAAGAAGAGTTATCGGAGCATAGAAGAACTATCGGAAGAAGATTTATCGGAGCATAGAAGAATTATCGGAAGAAGAGCTATCGTTGCAGTGTATCAGATAGGAGTAAAGAGAAACCACAAGAGCAACAAGCCAAGACAATGCAAATCTATCGCATATGCCAAGAGTAAGAGCCATATCGGAGGAAGTAATGAACCCCCGATTGCGATATGAGTTACGGACCCAATGGTCCCATTACAATTCACCTTAATGAAATACCGTGTTTGCTTATCAGAACGTTTGTATCGCAAATCGTAAGGGATGTATATCCAAATCCTCTGATTGTGATAACATTGCGGACCCACTGCACCATTATAGTATGACTTAATGAAATATCACAGCCGCAATAATCGCAAGTTTCAAAGGGACGTCAAAACGCCGATTACGATATAATACGCGGACTCGATAACTCCATAGAATATACCTTTATGTAGTATCATGTCTAGGTATCGGGGAAGTTACGCAAATCATAAGGGTTGTCACCGTCGAAACGCTGATTGCAATGAGACTTGTTTGCAATTGCGGGATTAAAGCCATGATGTGTGAGGACCTCTATTAATGTGGATTTTCATAAAGTTGCAATTCCGGGAGTCTTATGAAATTTTGATTGCGATAAAGTGGTGGACCCAATGGGTTTATCAAAACAGTTTAATATAATATCGCATCTAGTAGGGGATATCGGCCATCGGCCATGTTATGGGCACGACTTGTAAAAGACCTCTGAAAGTTGCGATTGCGATTGAGGTAGTGACGTGGCATGTGGGAGCTCCTTGTGGGTATATCCTCTCTTATATGGTTTTCATGAATAATCAAGTCTATGGATGAAAGACTCTTTGATATATAGTTTTAATATGCGAACTCATAAGTCAGTCTCTCCTCTCAATGAACTTTTGGTTATTGGCAAAACTCACATACATACAAGTTGAAACTCTTCACTTCAGGTAATCGATCTCAGACATCTAAGAGAAGAAGTAACAGTTCACAACTTGTGAACTTGAAGAGACAGAGGAAGCTGAAAATCGAGAAGTCGAAAGGTCAAGCGAGCGAAAAAGGAAGCCAAAAGTCAGGTGTATCAAGCATCTACCACAGAGAACAAGGAAAGTTCACAACTCGTGAATTGGAAGAAACAGAGAAAGTTGAAGGTCTGGCAGATGTAGAAGGTGCAGTAGTAGCTGAAGGTCTAGCAGATACAGAAGGTGCAGTAGAAGCCAAAGGCTGAGCGAAGAAGGAAGCTGAAGACAGAGTGGGAGGACAATCTTTTGACTTGATTCATCTTGAAAGATAGGGTTGGAGCCCTTGGGGTATGTGCCTCAGAATTGGAAGGATTGGTGTCCTTGGAGTTGGTGCTCCTAAATCCAAGGTTGGTGCTTTAACAAGATAGGGTCGAAGCCATTGTGAAGAATTAAACTGGTAATAATAACAATTGAAAGAAAATACTGATTCACGCCCTGCTCTTAGTATTTCCAACAGTCTTTTCCTCAGGAAGAAACAGAAGAGGTCTGTTACCCAGATATTCTTGATGATTCCCAACAGGTAACAGTTTTTGCATTTGAAGATGAAACTGATCAGATAGAGATTAATGAAGAAATTCACTAGATCGAGCCAGATTAAGAAGAGGAGAATAGTGAAAGAGAAGGGGTTGTTTTAGAGCCTCTTGCACTTGAAGATCTGCCTCTAGGTTCAGAAATTGAAGAATCCGTTGAAGAAGAGCAAGTTATCCCGGATTCTATAGATGTGCATATTATTGTTGTGGATTTGGTTGCCTCAGTTGAAGAGAGTAAAATTAATGAACACAGTGCTCAAGTGGAGGTAACTAGTTATGTTTTTAAGGATTCTTTTGCTAGTCTCTTGGAGCCCTCAAAAGAAGAGTTTTATTATCCCATGGCCAGTATCTTGCAGGAGTTATGGGAGCTTGTACTCTATCAATGTTGGTTCTCAGGATCAGTTGAATTTTGGGTTGCCATTCTTTTTCTCCTTCTGCCTGCTTATGAGAACTGTGAGTAGAACACAATCAAGTAGCCATTTACTTGACAAGTTACATTGGAAGGAGGCGATCACCTAATATGTGTTGATTTGTGGTAGCATCGGATGTGCTTTAGCCATGAAAATTGGTGGAGAGGCTAAAGCACATGAGATCTCTAAAACCCAAAAATGGTTTGAGGAAATTCCACCTGGTTAGAGAGATATTAAAATAATTAATTTGTTTAAATATGGTTCCTAAGTCTAAACTTAACAGAATTAAAATACTAATGGGTATTAATATAAAACTGGGTGAGAAGGTTCTAAATGACATGGATCAAGCCAAATCTAATCTTAGCCGTTGATTAGAGACTTAATTGCGACTGTTGAAGATTCAATAGGTAAAGTATAAGAGGAGGCTTGAGGGTCAGTTGAGATACACCAAGTTGATCAGTCAACTTGATTTTCTAGGGCATGGTTTGCTAAGAAATCAAGTTAGTGATCTGTTGCAGCGAGGGACACGAAGTACATAGCAGAGAGGTAGAGATAGTGCTTGAGGGTTAGCATAGTGATTGGAGAGGCTAACACAGAGGCAAACAGAGCTACGCAGAGGCAACAGGAGCCACGCAGAGGCAGACAGAGCTACGCAGAGGCAACAGGAGCCATGCAAAGGTAGTGAGAGACTGCGTAGAGGATGAGGGGTGTGCATGGGTGACACAGAGGGTCGGAGAGCTGACACAAAGAGCCAGAAGGTTGACGTAGAGGATTTAAGAGCTATGCTGAGGCTAGCAGGGTCGACGTAGAGCCTTGGAGAAGCGCTGGAAGGATTTTTGTGGGGAAGACTAGCTAAATATCTGTCTTTGAGAAGAGGTATTACTGCCGAATAACAATCTCTATTGGGCGAGCCATTTCGGCAGCCTAGTTGTACTCAAGAAATCTGCATAATGATAAAACCCTCAGAATTGTTGCAACGTTTTCCCGCATTGGGTTTTTCTTGGGATGATTGTCCAAAAATAACGACGTCCCTTGTGTGTTTGTCTCAGTATTTTTCAGTTGTTGAGGTGTTTATTTTCAGTATTTATATTTATAAATAACTTGTTAATGTAATAAACAAGTAGGAGAATTTAAACCAGAAGATGCAGTAGGGATTTCTAACGAGTTAGACTTAGAAATTTCAAAATGGTATCAGGGCGTTGCAGATCACAGGAGGACTGAAGTCATCAACAACATCGGAAATTTGCAACAGTGCTCACTCTCCTGAGAGATAGAGTTGCTCCTAAGTAGAAGGCGGCAAAGGAGTGATGCAGAGGGCCTACATCATCATTTCGAGCTAGAGA